>JADBJO010001663.1:212500-220000 GCA_016801955.1 Conus betulinus
GTGTGTGTGTGTGTGTGTGTATGTGTGTGTGTGTGTGTGTGTGTGTGTGTGTGTGTGTGTGCGTGCGTGCGCGCGCATGCGTCCGCGCATATGTATGTGTGTGTGTGTGTGTGTGTGTGTGTGTGTGTGTGTGTGTGTGTGTGTGTGTGTGGTGTGTGTGTGTGTGTGTGTGTGAATGTGTGTGTTTATTTGTGTGTGTGTTTTTATGTGTGTGTGTGTGTGTGTGTGTGTGTGTGTGTGTGTGTGTGTGTGTGTGTGTGTGTGTGCGTGCACGCGCGCTTGCTTTTATTTTTTGTGGGAAATTAATGTTCAGAAGATGACATAGTAACAGTAAAAAGAACAGCAACAACAACAACAACAAATACACACACGCACGCACGCACGAACGCACTCACACTCATGCACGCACGCACGCACGCACGCACGCACGCACGCACACACACACACACACACACACACACACACACACACACACACACACACACACACACACACACACATCTGTGGACTCTCCAATACACACACCTTCATCGCTCCACCCAAACACACGCACCAGCGCACACGCGTCTTGATATAAAGTCTTATTTCAATTAACATGTCTTTGATCGTTTGTGTCTGTTACTGGAAAGGCCCAGTATGTGTCTGTCACGATCTCTAAGAGTCATCACAGTGTTGGCCTTGATGTTCCAATGTTTGTTTAGTTATTGATGTTTCTTGCTCTTCCCTTAAATCTGGATGTGGGGTCACTTCCTGTCTTGATCTTCAGATCAGGAAGTTTGGGATCTATGGTGTTGTGGCTGTGCCCATTTTGTTGTTGAAATTATTCTTCCTTTCTTTCTGCGTACGCAGGCTGATACTCTTGCATAGACAGGCAAGGACTAATCCCGTCAACCCAACAAAGGAGTGGAGGTTTGTGTGTATGACCATTTTTTTAGCCCGCCATGAATGCAGCCATACTCCAACTTTGGGGAAGGTGCATGCTATGTGTAACGTGTCGTCCACACCAACGGCCAAACTGGCCTTTTCTTCCGAAAGTTAGTGATGGGACTTTGCGTGTGTGCAAGATGTTCTGCGTGCGTTCACTCACGGAACCTCAGTCTATAGTCTCATTCGAAGAACTGTATGGGAAATGGAGTCAGAACCAATGTTAACACCGAGGAAAAAAAGCCCCCTGTACCGGAACGGCCCGGCAGAGATTCGAACCCGCAACCCCAGGATCACCAAGATTACGAGTCCGGCGCTCTACCACTGGGCTATACCGGCTCCCGGTGATTCTTTAGGTTTCTTATCACATCAGGTTGGCCAAGCTGTAATCCAGTTGTTGTTTTGCCTGCTAGTGTGTCTGGTCTCTCGTTTCCCTAAACACCTGCATGTCCAGGGCCCCATATCAATATGAGTTTCTCCAATGGAAGCTTACGCTATTCTCCATGCCAAGCAGCACTTCCCGTTCCACTCTCCACTATTTGAAGTAGGTTTATGGAGTCAGTTAGTATCATGGCTTGTTGAGCTTTAGACTGACCTGTGGATGAGAGTCAGTGAAGTGCTTATGTTACTGTCTCTACCTCGTTTGTTAGACTTGAACTTGTGAAACTTTATGGATTGTTCGGCCACTTTGTTTCACAGTGAATCCCAGCCTTGACTTACCTTCGGTGACGGAACTAGAAGCGTATATCACAATTTCTTCTTTGCTGCCAAAGTGTTCTGTTTGCATCTGAACTACTGCGTTTGGTTTACCTTACCGCCATTCTCAACAGTATCTTCAAGTTATGGAGCGATGTCAATGTGGTAGAGGTGTTTGAAGAGGTCTGGATATCTGGATATAACATCTGGCCATTGGTTCCGCAAACAGGCCCGCAAGTGGTTTCTTCTTTATGCACATAGGATTTTCCACGTCCTAGGAAAATATTCATTTCCTTGACTGCAAAGTGCTGTAAGAAATAATGTTTGAGATTCTGTCAAGATCATTGTCAATTATACCAACCAGAGATGGAGATTTGAAGACAGACATGAATTACTAAGACATAGACAGAACTACACCAGATGCACTTGTAAATACACATGCAGGGTAGAGCATCATACATGTACAGTCGCACGAAATTCTGTGTGCAGGCTGATTTGAAGTACGATTTTTTTAAATCACAACATGTGGGAAACAGTGACATGAACTGAGCAAATGCTGTCTGACAAAAATGATCATCTAGGATCAACTGGCAAAAGCGACTGGGAGGAAGCATAGTGTGCAATACACTTACAGTAAAACTTACATATAGAAATGACAGAAAAGAAAACGTACAAAAATGTATCTTTGAAAAGGTCACAGCAGTCTCTATGCCAATCACATCCCATGATAACAAGCACACACAAAACAGGGTAAATCGACCCCAAGAAAACAAAATGTTAACACCTTAATCAAATTTTCAGATGACATTTCGTTTTGTTTGGTCCCTTGATACAAAATCATGATAACCTGGAAATGAGCCCCAAGAAGAGACAACAAGAGATTGATCACAGCCATTGGGAAAAATCTATATCCTGGAATTAAAGCACATATATTTAAAACTATAACGTGTGTCTGCGTATATATGCATGCGTGTGTGTGTGTTTGTGTGTGTGTGTGTGTGTGTGTGTGTGTGTGTGTGTGTGTGTGTGTGTGTGTGTGTGTGTGTGTGTGCAGGTGTGCGTCCTTGCATGTGTGTGTGTGTCTGTCTGTCTGTCTGAATGTGTGTGTATGCCAGTATACATATATATATACATATATATATATATATATATATATATATATATATATATATATATGTGTGTGTGTGTGTGTGTGTGTGTGTGTGTGTGTGTGTGTGTGTGTGTGTGTGTGTGTGTGTGCGTCGGTGAAGATGCATCTATAAGTCACAGATGTTTGCCAGTGACGATGTAATCTACAATTCTCTGGTGCTTTTAAGTAATACATAATCTTCATGTCACCATCCTTTCCAGTGAAACTAGAATCTGCAGTTTACAAGTTTCCCATATTTCTCCATGGATGTAAAGAGGACTGTACATTTACAACATACCCCGAACTAAATATTTCTAGAGAAATTAAAGAAAGAAAAAAAAAACAAACAAAAAAACAAACAAACAAAAAAACTTCGAATGGGTGCTTGGCAGCTCAGAAAAGGAATATAAGACAAATGACTGTGTCAAGCAGTAATTCCGCGCATATGTTGGCACGTAATAAATATCTTCTATGCCGTATCTCGCTAAAACTCCCTTTCTATTATTCATTCTGTAGGACGTTTCAGAGACAAATGGAAAAGGGTCTGAATGGACAACATAAAGGACAGGATTGGTTGTAATGCCTGTATCCTGTTGTGTATAAACTGAGGGTGGTGGGCTGTGGAAATCCCTCACTCACTATGCCAGACACCGTCAAAATGCATCGACAATCAAATGTCATGGAATTCATGGGGGGGGGGGGGGGGGGGGGGGGGGGGGGGGGGGGGGGAGACAACGTATGTATCAATGGGGAGTTGGGGGGGGGGGGGGGTCTTGTAAGGGAAAAGGAGAAACCATTGCTCATAACAAGCTCTGAAGTAAACGGTACTTGCTGTGTCTTTGCAGTCGCTGTAAAAGCCCACACACGACAGTAGGAAAGTTCAATCAGTTTCAAAAGGCAAGATAACAATGTACAAAATGACTATTCATGTCAATGTATTGGGCACATGACTATTTTTTCGCGCGAATATGAGAACAGCTATGAAAGTTCATACAAATTCTAGGGTAAACATCTCCATTTTGGGGGAACAAAGCACGTATTTTCTTTCGTTTTTTTTCCCGGGAAAGAAAAATGCAGGCATTTGAACCACGTACATAACAGATACCACACTGTGCTGCTGTGCTAGGGTACACTATGGTCTCTGTTAAACATGACACAATCTAGGAAAGAGCATTGGTAATAGAAAACCATGTCAACGTATTGGACAAGCATTTAGTACGGGCGTCCGTTGCAAAAATTACAACACTGAAGATCACATTCTCTGACAGTAAAAACGTAACTATTAACATCACAAGTATTCTTCAAAAGCCGACACATCAGTATAATATACGTATGAAAAAAAGGGGATGGGGAATACAAGAAAAAGAAGCGGATTCCTCTTGTTAGAGCATGGACTCATCTGTAGAAAAAGGCAACATTGTCTGTTGTTGTTACACCGCTTGCACATCTGACAGTTGTGGGTAGGGACTGACTGGAAGACGTAGAATGCCGTGGTGGTAACATCAATACCTGGAGAAAGAATGCTGATGTATCTCCGAAAAAGCAAATACTGTTGTTTACCTACAATTTCATAAGGTATCGCCCAAACACAAAACGGGACGCTACCTGGAGAAAAGTAAGATCAATGATTTCCCATTGAGACACACAATTAGTGCCTGTAACATATACAACACTAAGATCACAACATTGGTGAAGAAAAATTTAAAACATAACACAGACAATGCGAGAAACACGCCTTCTGGTAGAGAATGTACCCTGTCTCTAAAAAGATGGTGGGTGGAAGAGGGGGACACAACAGTCAGTTCATTGTCTGGGAAGAGTGCTGGTGCGGTGGAAAGAGAACTCTGATCCATCCCTGCAATTTACCCATTCTGTGAAAGAAGCTATATCGTTTGACATTACCACAACGTTACAAGATACTATAGCATCAAGGGAAAACGAGAGAGGCAGTTACCTTACATTTGATTTGCATGTGATGATGCATGCGACAGCAGAATGCAGGGTGCAGTATGGCTGCGGAAGTAGACGGGGCAGTTAGATACGTATCTAACAACACAACAGGACACCAAACACACGAGGAGTAAGCAACAGTCAGTATAGACACTATCAGATGACTTTACACCCGTTTCACGTATCTCTTTTTGCCACTTATTTCTTTCAGCACACTGAGGTGTCAGCTTTCTCCTTCTCACAAACTAATTCACCTCTGTGCAATCTCCAATCCGCCCCCTCCTTCCCCGCTTCCCTCCACCCCCCACCCCCATCCCCTACTCCTTCCTCCTCTGCTGTTGACTTGCTCTTGAAATGTCCTGACCTTGATTACTGCTCCTGTCTGCCGAGAACACAGTGACGACTGTCCGCCTGGTCAGCTGAACAGTTGATCCTAGAGATCTATTTCTCTCAGACAGCATGGTCTCATTCATGTTGTTTCCGTATTAAAAACGTACTTCATCAGCCTGATATAGAATTTTGATATACATGTGTGATGCTCTACCCTGCATGTGTAGTCTGGCCTTGTTCTATTATTAGTAAATCATGTATTCAAATCTCCATCTCTGGTTGGTATAATTGACAATGATCTTGACAGAATGTAACAATATTTCTTAGTCTTTGCATGTGAATATTTTCCTACGTCTCTTCCCAGTGCATAAAGAAATGGTTACCAATGGCCACAATTTTCAGAAAATGGCAATTTAATCATAATCATTTCATTGCGGAAAATGTTATCCATGGATTAACATTTCAGTGACATACTGGTGCATAGGATGCCTGAAAAACAGTATAAACTCATCAATGCAATGCATCCAATTTTCTTGAGCTTATCCGTGAGCTTGTGGAGAAAAGTACCAATGTTAAAGTTTGCCACAGATACACATATGTAGGCACCAAGCATCCAAAACACACACACATGCGCGCACGCGCACGCAAGCAAGCACGCATGCACGCACGCACACATAGATAGATAGACAGAGATAGATAGATAGAGATAGATAGATAGATAGATAGATAGATAGATAGACGGATGGATGGATGGATGGATGATAGATAGATAGATAGATAGATAGATAGATAGATAGATTATTGATTGAATGATTTTCTGCCGCATACTGCCGCCCTTTTTGCTAAAAAAAAAATTAAATCGCTGAAAACCACATTATGATTATAGAAGCAACATCCATATTCATCCACAGACTATACTAAGGTTCAAAACAACCTAAAAACATTTGGAAACAGACCTTAAGTGCTCAAAATAATATACTGTCATGAAAAGACGACCACTGCGAAAACACAAGAGATGCACACTGGAAAAACAAAATATCTTTTGAAAAAAGAAAAAACAAAAAAGAACGTGGGAAAAAAAGCGACTACTACTCGGAGATGGGTCGACAGAGTTTGTGAAAGACATTTTCTGAAGAAAAGACGACAAATACGACATCATTTCGGGAGAGGACGAGCATATCTCAATATTTACTGTCCATAGAAAGGAAAGTGTCTGAATACAAAAACAACAAAGACACACAATAATAACAACAGCCACAGCAGCAGCAGCAGCAGCAACAACAACAACAAATGGCAACATAAATGACAACCCAAAGCTACCAGATATCAACACAAATTGGTATTGAAGGATGCAGACCATCAACACGATTACATGATTTCAGTTAAGCATATACATAAATTCATTTCCTTAGTAATTTTACTGGCAGATGGAACAAACTAAGAGTAACATCCACTTGCAAGCGGACTCCAAAGCGACGTTCACCTCGTCCTCTTCCCGAAGAACTGTTCAGGGAAACCTCAAACCGGAGGTCCCTCTATTTGCTAGCGAGTGGAGTTTTGATTCTAGTGGTTTATATACCAGAAGTGGCAGGCATGATAAAGGGTAATTAATGCCAACAACAAAAGACCCAAACCTTGACCGATAGAGATTCCAGACCCGACGGTTGCAGACAAAGGCCAGGAAGATCAGCAGACCCTGCAGAGCTGTGCACAGCTCGGTCAGCACCAGCATCACTCACTGAGAAACATCTGGCCCAGCAACGCTAGCACCCAGCCCGCCCCCGTCACTGTGGACAGCTTGGTGTAAATCAGCACCTGACGACTACCTCTGCCACTACGATCCTCGGCCCTCAGACGCCGCATACGCACGATGGCAACCACCGTGAAGAAGAAACAAACGAGGTTGGTGAGGACCACCACACCCAGAGGCACCACAAAGGCCAGGATCAGCAATCGGTGCAGGCTGGTGTCAAGGAAGCACTTCCAGCCTCCGTACCCGACGCTGGAGCCACCCGACACAGAAGCAGATACCACGATGGTGATAATGACGATACCTGCAGACCCCAGCACTGTGAACAGATATTGTGCAGGAAGGCCTTCTTCGTTTCACGCTGAGTCAACGCATGCCTTGTTTTAGAGGTAAAGACATGCCTCATGTGCAGGCAGCAAACACCCATCCACAAGATGGCCATCAGCCACAGCCAGTGGGTGAACACACCCACTGAGATACACAGTGGCTTGATGCCAGGGTTCCGGAGCCAGTACATTAACAAGCTCAGCTGAGCTGCTGCCAGGCTCAGTGACAGACCCATGTTGTTCAGACCGGGGGAGAGAGCGCAGCTCCCTGAACAGGCAGTAGGTGAAGAAAGTGAGTGCCAGACAGACCACAGACACACTGCCGCACACCACACTCAGGATCTGACGGACCTTGGACACCCCAGGACCTGGTTTGATCACCGTCACGTTGTGAG
>JADBJO010001663.1:247500-255000 GCA_016801955.1 Conus betulinus
CAGACAGACAGACAGTAGCGTTCACACTCGTGAGGCACGTGTCTATGAGCCAGACTTTGTTCACATGAATATTTAATACCCAGAGGCCCGCGCTACGGTTTGGCTTACACACCCTAAGGGACTCCTTGGTTGACTCCACTCCCCACAGAGGACTGAAAATACCGTAGACATCAAGTTAATGACACGCATTACAGGAGAAGAACAAACACTAATTTAGCGTGGAAGGGGCATGAGGGGGAGAGAGAGAGAGAGAGAGAGAGAGAGAGAGAGAGGGGGGGGGGGGGTCTGTGTGTTTTTTTCACACAGGTTATTAGTGAGACTGATGCTCTCTTTCTATTTCATCTGGGTTTGGCACCATGCCTACATTATTTTCAGTCCTGCGTGTGGGTGGGTTAGTATGTCAAAACCCGCCATGAGCTCATAGATATTAACTGGTACAATGTCTAGCACATGCATTTTTAAACAGTGTAACCTCTCTCCCGTTCTGTCTGTCTGTCTGTCTGTCTGTCTGTCTGTCTCTCTCTCTCTCTCTCTCTCTCTCTCTCTCTCTCTCTCAATCTATATCTATGAAATGTTCTTTGAAACATTCATCTGATTCTGTAAATCCACTACTACGTGCCAACCCAGGGTTACGTCACAAAAAAGACCAGGGAGAGCATTTTTTTCAATGAGATGTGGAAGAACAATACAGTGTGTCTCCCACCCTGTCTCTTCAGCTCATCTGCTTCCTTGGTTTTCGATAAGCTAAAAATTAAATTAAAAGAAAAGGGGGGGGGGGGGGGGGGGGGGGGGGCGTGAAATAGTTCTCTTGGCTAGATCTGACGCAGCAAATGGCATCTCCATACATTCTTCTAAAGACTTCAGCATTTCTTTTCTTTTTTTTTTCCTGGAAGGTCCTTTCGTTTCGCCAAACCTCTATATAGTTTATTGACAGTTACTGACTGGAAGGCCGACATGCGGTGGATAAAAAAGCTACATCAACTTACTGCTTTTCCTAAGCCAAGCTTTCTTTTACACAGAACGAGTAAACATGCAGTCAGTTATACGATCATCAGCTTCAGACCCTGTTGTTCTTCAACAATGTGTTCTGTTTCCTCCACTCGAAGCGACAGTCTTTAATTCAGCGTATATGTGAACATCTTACCGATCGCGCTTACAAAAGGGCACACCTGAGGCAGTTAGCAGCATCATCTTGTTGAGCTTTCTTATTGGACCGGTGCAACGACCGATTCTGACCCATAGTGAAATACGCCACGTCAGGGAGAGAGAGAGAGAGCATTGAGCCAGTTCAACAATAGTTGTTCAACACCATTAGTTTTCACTGACTGTGCAGGAATTCTTTCCCTTCACTTTTTTTTTAAAACAAGAGTTGTAATGCCTCTCTGATTTAGTCTCCCATTGTAGAACTATTAGCTATGTAACAACCTTATGCAAATCAGGCATCGTGTGGGCTTTTCTTGCAACACTCTCCTTCATCCCCTCAACCACCCAACCACCCTTCCACACACCCCACAGAGAGAGAGAGAGAGAGAGAGAGAGAGAGAGAGAGAGAGAGAGATCCACATCCACAATGTTTTACATACCCTACTTAATGCCCAGTTGACAATATCAACAGCTTAGACCCGCTCATTTTGTGTTGCTCTTCTCTGTGGCGGCACAGCTCTATCGAGGCCCCTTCAAGCACATATCCTCCTCCCAACTCTCCCTGAACTTTCCCCTACCACCTTTTCCCCTGTCTCTGCCTCTGCCTGCCTGTCTTCTCATTCTCTGTGTCTTTGGCTTTGACCTCTCTCTCTCTCTCTCTCTCTCTCTCTCTCTCTCTCTCTCTCTCTCTCTCTCACACACACACACACACACACACACACACACACACACACACCTCTGTCTCTTTGAATCAAAGATTTTATTTCGTGTACACTGCAGGCTGCATTTTGCTGCCAAAGTCTGAAATGTCTCTCTCTCTCTCTCTCTTCTCTCTCTCTCTCTCTCTCTCTCACACACACACACACACACACACACACACACACACACACACACACACACACACACACACACACACACACACACACACACACCCACACAGAGAGAGAGAGAGAGAGAGAGAGAGAGAGAGAGATCGTCTAGCCCAATGCCCTCGGGCGACAAACGCGGAAGTCTGGTTAGAACGAGGGGATCGCAAAAAACATCCGTTGACGTCAGACGCGCTTCATGACGCTTTCTGGTTGGGTGCATGTTTCCGATCCTCAGCCACTGGCACGCAAGAAAGGAAACGGGTCACGAGGTCAAAGGCGAATGGCAAAGGCGGAAGGGTTAGCTGTATGTTCATTGGTTAGCGGGTGGTTAGGCCCACCTGCTGTTCTCACTTGGTTTGGCAGAAACAGTCTCTTTCCTCACAGGTCTCCTTTCAGTGACGGTGGACATATATCACATGATGTGTAGGCAGGATTCATTAGGTTGAAAGTCACAGGGACTGTAAGCTGTACATGTGTGTCAATGATGGGCACTTAAACGTGCAGGCCATTCACGTGTAGTCTTGCATGTAAGTGTGTGTGTGTGTGTGTGTGTGTGTGTGTGTGTGTGTGTGTGTAAAATGTACGTTTTCAAATATGCAAAGTCGTCTTCCTTGTTTTTTTTGTGGAAGCCTCTTTGGATACCAAAGTGACTAAAATATGGCAGTGTTTACCATTTTTCACTTACATGGTTTCAGTTCTTTGTCTGTCTGTCTCTCTCTCTCTCTCGCTATCTCTGTCTGTCTGTCTCTTTTTTTCTGTATACATATGTGCATGCAAGTGTGTGTGTGTGTGTGTGTGTGGGGGGGGGGGGGGGTGGGTGGGTGTGTAAAGGAGAGAGAGAGAGAGGGGCGGGGGGTAACTTTTTTGTGAGTTTTCAATAGCATCAAAATGGAATCAGACTTTAAACCAGTTTGAGACAGAGAGAGAGAGAGAGAGAGAGAGAGAGAGAGAGAGAGAGAGAGAGAGAGAGAGACAGACAGACAGACGGACAGACACCAGCGGGAAGATACAGACACAGAGAGGGGACAGGTGACCCAGCCTGAAAGTGTTCCATCATCAGCTTAGACTGATCTGTCTCACTGGCTTTCTGAGTGTGTCACTAATGCCAGCTGTACTGGGTGATGCGCACTCTACTAGCTCAATGCCCTTTGTCTGGAATGTAAGACTGAGAATCCTGTAGCTGAGAAGCTTTGGTGTTATGCTGTTCATGATGCGATTCATGTGTAGATCTGACAACTTTGGCGTTTCCCGTGAGCCCTCGTGGAGACTCGTTTGCTGATCGAATTATTCATTCATATATTATTCCTTTATCTATTCGCTTAGCTGTAAGCACTCAACAATTATGAATCATGGCCTTGCACTTTCCGTGCAGCACATTGGTCCACTCTGTCCTCGAAATCTTGTAACTAATTAGAATATGAATGCATATCTAAAACTCTCTCTCTCTCTCTCTCTCTCTCTCTCTCTCTCTCTCTCTCTCTCTTGTTGAAAATTAAGCTTTTTTAGACCATAGCCCAAAAGCTACATCGTTACTTATTTTGCTTCCCTTTGTGTTAATAGATGGTACTTTTCAAATTAAACTTTGTTTGTACATTTATTGTTTCATTGTATTTGTGTGTCGTATATTCCAAGACATATGTGTTAGATTGAACGCAGTGATCAGTTTCTGTGAATTAAGGTATTATCTTAACGATATTTCCAGCAAAGTTGACTACAGTCTAGTCTGTAAGAAAAATTATTTCGGTATTCTTTCTTTCGTTCTTTCTTTTTAATACAACAATTGACATGCACTGTGCTAACGTATGTTTTGACCTCTCTTTTCTTCTCTCCTCTTTTCTTGTTATTTTGTTACCTTCTTTGTTCTTCTCAGTTTTTTTTTTTCTCTCTCTCGCCCCCTTCCTACCCAATACCTGGACACGGTATCTGTATGGTACAGTGTTCCGCTTTCGACTGCCTGAGGGTTCTGAATTGACCTCTACGCACTGCTGGGCTACAACAACATAAAGACTATAATGTATGGCGCAATAGCTACGAATACCACCGATCCTATTCAGGTGAGATAGAATAGTGTAGTGAGGATTAAAACTGATGGCTTGCGAGTGACTGACACCGTGGTACTCGAAAGGTTTCCAGTCACAGGTTCTTGATGAAACTTCCATAGAAGTCCCCGTGTTCAGATTGGTATCAATGGCATTACCAGATTCCACAGGTCGATTCACAGCAGGTTTTTTTTTATTTTTTAGTATGAAAACCACATCGCCTGTATACTCCTTTGGAAACACAGGACGGAGAAAATCACGACTGTTTGTCATGGTAGCGCTTCAGGATTGGAGGAAAAAGAGGAAAATTAGCTCGTGTTTCACTCTTAAAGACCGCCTGGTGCGTCTTCTGTCTGAATCCTAGTGATATGTCTGGATCCAGCTGTGGGCACTGTTCTATTTTTTTTTTTAAAAACCTAATGGGGAAGTAGCAGACCATTAATCTCCCCGGTGGCGCCAGACATTGATCAAGAGCGGTGAGCACTATCTTTCACATTTCTTGCTTCCCCCCTCCCCCCCTTTATATCAATGACAGAAATAGACATAGGATGGTTCGGTTCTACTCTTGTGCAGTGTGTGAGTGTTTCGTTCAATGTTTATATTTGGGGTGATCTGCTTAAAGATCGTTTGAAGTTGAATCCCAAAACAAGGTGCAATCACGTCGTCGTATACATATCACTACTTCAAATGTTGAAATTCAGTTTTTTTTTAAGTTAAACATTTTTGTCTGTACTATGCATCAGTTTCAGCTATAATAATCCCTGATATTGTTTTGTTTCATTGTCTCTAATGCATCATTAGGAATCTATGTTCCCATCCCGTAATAGCAGACAGACAAAAGGAACCAAAGGCACCAAGTGGAATGGTTTCAGGTAAAGACAGTACCCATCCACCACTATGACCCACACCAGGTCACGTCAGCCAGGCGCCAGGATGCTGAGAGGACTTTCCTGCGGACTGGTCACCAAGGTTAGACTGGGAGTTATCACGTACACTAAAATAAAGTCAGCGCCTTTTCTTTTTTTTCATGAAAACTTTGTCATCTCCCTGTACCCTTGACAAAACGACAATGAAAAGCCATTGGCACTATCTCGGACTGAGAGCAGGGACGGAAGCCACTGTTTGTTACTAGAGGGTGAGTGAAAGCTACCGAGACTATCTCTTACTGTGAGGGCAGATGCATACCTTTGACACGCTTTCTTACTATGAAACAAGGCAAAAAAAACATTGACATAGTCTCTTACTGAAAGAAAGAACTGGAAACCATTGAGACTGTTCCTTACTAAGAGGGAACATGCACAACATATTCACACTGTCTCTTTCTATAATGAAAAACAAATACCATTGACAGCGTATCTTACTAACAGGGGTGGTGTGAAACCATTAACACTGTGTCTTACATAGACCGAAGATGGAAAACCATTGACACTGTCTCTTACTAAGAGAGAAGATGGAAAGGTATTGTAACTATCTCATGCTGAAAAGGAAGTTGGAAATGCATTGAAATTATCTCATACGTAGCCATTGACGTTGTCCCTTGTGAAAAGAAAAATAGAAAACCACTGGCACTGTCTCTTACTAAGAGGAAGATCGGAAGCTACTGATACTATATGTAACGAAGAGATACGATGGAAACATGTTACATAGCCTCTTACCAAAAGGGGTTCCAAATGAAAACATGGACTCTACCGATTGCTAAGAAAGATACGTTTAAGAGTATATAAAAATGAAACAAAATGACAAGGGTGAAAGAAATCACTTGAACAACAATAGACACCAACACCCAGACCAATCCTGCCTGCATTCTCTCCAATACTACACACCACACACACACACACACACACACACACACACACGCGCGCGCGCGCGCGCGCGCGTGTGCGCACGCACGCACGCACACACACTACATCATCCATTGGATGAAAAAGGTAATACGTCACGCCGTTCGGAACTGTCATCCCTCTCTCTCGAGAAGCAACAGATGAACATTGACAGCTACACAACATGTCTTGACGGAGGAAGAAGATAAACAATAATGCTGTCTTTTATCGACATTTTCTGACAGATGGGACAGATCAGAACTTACCCGTTTTTTTTCTGTCATTTGAAGAACGCTCTAGTGTAAAGATTTCTGCGAGCATGGGAATTGTAATTCACTTCAATTGATCAAGACACAAGAGCTCCTGGCAAGTGCTCCTATCCCCCCATTCCAGTAGCACTCCTCCACCCGCTCCTACCCCCACCTCTCCCCTTATTCCTTCCCCACCCACAGCCTAATCCCTACCCTCCATACCATTTTTACCTCCACCAATATCTTCTTCACGTATTGGAAGCCTCGCTGATTGATACTAAATTATCAATACCACACTTTTAAAGTTTATTTTATTATTATTATTATTATTGCTTTTCTTCTTGCTGCTGTCAATACTTTCCTTCTTAATATTCTTTCTACACCGTTCTCCCTTCTTCTTCAACCTGCCAGTGCTTTTAACCCTGTTTACAAATGGATAATATATGAGGAATGAAGTCCTTACCCAGTTGCCAAGTGACATGGGCCTAAATGGGTAGGCGGTTTAGTGTTTCCCTGTTGGCATGCCGAGTTTATATTCCAGCAACGAGTTAAAGTTCTTCAGGTCATTGCTGAAGTATTCTTGGTCATCGTGTTGACTGTCTACTCTGTGACGTTCTTGGACAGAATAAACAAAAATTGTTTTCAGCTTGTCTTTATAAATACGCATCAAAACACCCACCCATTGAATGTTTGTTGCAGCTCCGTCTTTACACTTAGTGCTTTTCAGTGACTTTTTATGACCTATATCTATTCATCTATCTATCTATCTATCTGATCTGATCTGATCTTCTCTCTCTCTCTCTCTCTCTCTGTCTCTCTCTCTCTTCTCTCTCTCTCTCTCTCTCTCTCTCTCTCTCTCTCTCTCTCTCTCTCTCTCTCTCTCTCTCTCTCTCTCTCTCTCTCTCTCTCTCTGCTTGTTAATATTTTTGCAAGAACTCAACATTATAGTTAATCTTTGTCTACAAGCAAGATTGCAATGAAACATCGAGAACAATATCATGTGTTTCCCCTTTGTTGTTGTTGTTGTCGTCGTTGTTGCTGTTGTAGTAGTAGTAGTAGTTGTCGTTTTTGTCCTGAAGTTACTGTTTCCTGTGTGTTGGCAGATTTTCACTTCCATCCGTGAGATGCAGACCGCTCTTAACTTATAAAACGAAGTCGCCAAGTGGAATGATGCCATTTAAAGCCATCGTTGAATGGTGGTAACTAACTCTCAGGCACCTGAGAGGTTTCCTGACCACCGCAGTGACTCAGTATAAAGGCGCCATCGTCAAACTTCATTACCCTCAACAGACATGCCATCACTGCCTTTTGACAGAGTTTGGGCACGTTCTCTTTTCGGACTAGAGACAGGAATAAAAACATTTCTGACACGGTAAGT
>JADBJO010001663.1:270000-280000 GCA_016801955.1 Conus betulinus
GGATGCTGCTGCTGCCTGTCTCGGTCACTTTGGATCTTGATCGTACTTCCATACCGCCAAGTAGCCCCTCCCTACCAGCCTCTTATCCCCCACATACCCCTGAACCTCCAGCACCTCAAGCATTCCTTTCACCCCAAGCACTCCTGAATTGCCAGCACCCCAAACATCCACTGAATCATCAAAACACCAAACACCTCATGACCTCTCCCTACCCCTCACATCGTTTTCATTCACAACAGCCCCTGAACCTCAAAGAGTCCCAGTGCTCTCACAGCCGCCATTGCCAATGAAGGCCTATTACGTTTTAAGGCAGAAAAGTAGCGTGAGTTACTGCAGCTACAGTCACGACCTGAAACTAGAGGTGGATTACAGACATTCACTTCGCGACACTCACGTTTCAGTCGCACTCACCACGGCACCTGTCCAGAGGGGCACCTGCTTCTTCTCAGAGTACAGACTCCATCTGGGAGAGACTGTGGGCGGACGGGAACAAGACGTGTTGGCCCCTAAACAGAACAAAGGAGCGATGTGAAGTGCAGATTGGTGACAGCAACCGTCATGTTGCCTCCTTCCTGGCTGCTATGGCTGAAGTGGACATACTGAGTCCATCTGACGAGCAGCGGGATGACTTTGAAAGTGATGTCATATACGATAGTTTTTCAGTACTACTGGACTGCCTTTGTGGATCTGTATACAGTAAAACTCAGGCCGCTTGATTTGACAACGGGACTTTTTGACGTTCTGTTGGAGCATGGTGGTCTCTATGATGGTGTCCCTGGGACCACAACCCACTTTCCCTATACATTTGGATATAGGCCAACCCCCCATCCTCTTGTTGGCTTGGAGCATCTCTTTCTGCCGCTGTCTAAACGTCTCCTTTGTGCATATCTCAGCTTTAAAGACGACGAGTTTGAAATGGAAAAGTCTGAGAAAGATTGGCATATATCCTTTCCCTCCTATCTGGATTCTCACATGGAACCCGTATTTTTTAATGCCATCGATTATCCAAACGAAATATGGCTTGAACAAGACCAGCAGCTCTCCATGTGCTTCGACACGTTTCAAAAGATATTTCCTCAAAACGTGACGGTGATCAAACCAGGTCCTGTGGCGCTCAAGACCCATGAGGTCCTGAGTGTGTGGTGCGGCAGTGTGTCTGTGGTCTGTCTGGCACTCACTTTATTCACCTACTGCCTGTTCAGAGAGCTGCGCTCTCTCCCGGTCTGAACAACATGGGTCTGTCACTGAGCCTGGCAGCAGCTCAGCTGAGCTTGTTAATGTACTGGCTCCGGAATCCTGACATCAAGCCACTGTGTATCTCAGTGGGCGTGTTCACCCACTGGCTGTGGCTGATGGCCATCTTGTGGATGGGTGTTTGCTGCCTGCACATGAGGCATGTCTTTACCTCTAAAACAAGGCATACGTTGACTCAGCGTGAAACGAAGAAGGCCTTCCTGCACAATGTCCTGTTCACAGTGCTGGGGTCTGCAGGTATCGTCATAATCACCATCGTGGTATCTGCTTCTGTGTCGGGTGGCTCCAGCGTCGGGTACGGAGGCTGGAAGTGCTTCCTTGACACCAGCCTTCACCGACTGCTGATCCTGGCCTTTGCGGTGCCTCTGGGTGTGGTGGGGTCCTCACCAACCTCGTCTGTTTCTTCTTCACGGTGGTTGCCCATCGTGCGTATGCGGCGTCTGAGGGCCGAGGATCGTAGTGGCAGAGGTAGTCGTCAGGTGCTGATCTACGCCAAGCTGTCCACAGTGACGGGGGCGGGCTGGGTGCTAACGTTGCTGGGCCAGGTACATCGCAGTGAGTGGATGCTGGTGCTGACCGAGCTGTGCACAGGTCTGCAGGGTCTGCTGATCTTCCTGGCCTTTGTCTGCAACCGTCGAATCTGGAATCTCTATCGGTCAAGGCTTGCCTCTTCTTGCTGGCATTGACTGCCCTTCATTACGTCTGGCCCGTCTGCCTCTAGAATCAAACCTCCACGCACTGGCACATAGAGGCACTTCCAGCTTGAGGTTTCCCTGAGCAGTCCTAGTGAGAGGACGAGATGAACGTCACTTTGGAGTCCCTTTGTAAGTGGATGTGACTATCAGTTTGTTCCATCTGCCCGTAAACATGACTAAGGAAATAATTTTATGTATTTTAAATGAAATTGAGTAATACATTGATGGTCTGCATTCTTTCCATTCCAAATTGTGTCGACGTCTATAAAGCATTCTCCACGTAGCATTGGGGTGTTCATACATTCCATTATCTTGTCGTTATTGTTGCTATTGTTGTTGTTTGTAGACACTGTCCTCTCTGTGGACAATAATATTGAGGTCTTCGGGGGGGGGGGGGGGGGGGGGGGGGGGGGGGGAGTTCCCGACATAATGACATGTTTTTCAGAAACTGTCGTCTTTTCTTCAGAAAATGTGTCCTCTTTCATGAAACTGCGTCGACTTCTCCGAATCTTTTTTTTGTTTGTTTGTTTGTTTTTCATATTTAATTTTTTTCCTCCGAAAATATTTTGTTCCCAGTGTACACGCATGCACGCACGCACACACACATACGCCTACACACATATATGTGTGTGTCTGCGTGTGTGTGTGTGTGTTGTGTGTGTGTGTGTGTGTGTGTGTGTGTGTGTGTGTGTGTGTGTGTGTGTGTGTGTGTGTGTGTGCGTGCGTGCGTGCGTGCGTGTGTGTGTGTGTGTGTGTGTGTGTGTGTGTGTGTGTGTGTGTGTGTGTGTGTGTGTGTCCAAGGTTTTATTACATTCTCGTATATGTATTTCTAGAGAAAATAGTGTGTGTTCTAAAAAGAAAAGCAGACTGAACTGCTTTTATATGTCAAACTTGATGGAGTCTGTAATGAATTTCATCTTTTGCGACATTTGAAATATGAGTTGTTCACCTGATTAAGATCTTATTTTCTTTGTGGAAACTGGGTGAAGTTATTCACATGGTATTCGACTTTCTGCAGAGTACATGCAGTTACCATTGTTAACAACAGCAACATGCATGAGCGTTGCTTACCAGGAATAATTATGGTATTTAAGTCTTTTAATTTTTATTATTATTATTTCATCATCATCATCATCATCATCATCATCATCATCATCATTATTGTTATCATTATCATTGTTGTTATCAATATTATTATTATCACTTATAATCATTGTTGTTATTGCTATTATACTACTTTTTGTTGTTATTATTATCATTATTGTTGTTGTTGTTGTTGTTGTCATTGCTGTTGTTTAACATGGGCGAGTTCTTTCACAGCGTATCTGCGTATTTAAATCATTTGAGATCCACATCTTAGCATTACTTATTTCCTCTGGAAATCGTAATCTTCAGTTTGATTTATTTTTTATTTGGCCAAGATATATAACCTTTCTTTTCTTCGTTGAAAACAGTAGATAATACAGAGTACTATTGTTTCTGATTTCAGAATTTGTGTCATTTTTCAGAAACTTATCTCGTCTTTCGAAGAGAGGTGTGTTATATTTTGCAATGATCGTGTCATTTGTCAGACAACATGCTAATATCTTTCGTACGTGGTGTGCCATCTCATTCTTGTGTGGGTTGTTGTTGAAATGGCATTTCTTTTTATTCCAAGGATAGAACTGTCTTTTGTTTCCACATATACTGAAGAACTTTCTTGTTTTCAAACGAAGTGTAAATTTGTGTTTGTGATGACACACAGTGGTCTGGTTGTTCCTGTGTTTGCGTTTTTGGATACGTGATTCTTGCATGTGTGTATCCATGGTATATCTTAACGTTGCCACTTTCCTCAGCAAGTTCAAGTATGAACTTAAGAAAACTTCACACATTACGTTATGGTTTTAGACTCTTCTTCAGTCATCCCATGATCAAGATGTCACTCAAATAAAAATATATGAGTCATATATCCGTGATTTAATGAACGTAATGAGACTGCCATTTTATGATAGATTGTGGTCATTTGCAACCCATTCTTTAGACACTGGTAACAAACATAGAAAAATGTTATATGCAAAGCCTGTTAGAAATATTGTTACATTGTGTCAAGAACATTGTCAATTATACCAACCAAAGGTTGAGATTTGAAGAAATGAGTGACTAATTATAGAACTAGGCTAGACTACACATGCATGTTAAAGCATCACACATGTACATCAAAATCCTGTCAGGCTGATGATGTACGTTTTCAATACGGTAACAACATGAACTGAGACCATGCTGTCTGAGAGAAACAGATCTCTTGGATTATCTGTTCAGCTGACCAGGCGGACAGTCGTCACTGTAATTTCGGTATTTCTACACATCATCTTCACAGGGTAGATTCTCTAGCAGACTGTGTGTTTGTTGCAAAATCTGTGTTATGTTACTAATTTTTCTTTCACAAATATTGCTATCCTGGTGCTGTATCTTTTACAGGCACCAGTTTTCAGTGTTAATGGGAAATCACTATTTGACTTTTTTCGAGAAAGCGTCGTGTTTTTGTATTTGAGTTACATATTATGAACTTGGGGTGAACAATTCCTATCGTATTTTCCAGAGATACATTGCATTTTTCTCCAGATAGTGATGCCTTCACGCCACGCCACACCTGCCAGTCACTCCCTATGCCCAACTCTCAGATGATGTGCAAGCAGTGTAACAACAAACAGACAGTATTGCCTTTTCTACACAAGTTTCTATGCTCTAAGAAGAATGTAGCCGCTTCTTTACTTGTATCCCCCACCCCTTTTTCAATACGAAGATTATCATGATCTGTGGACTTTTGAAGAATCCTTCTGATGTTGATAGTTGCCCGTTTACTGTCAGAGAATATCATCCTCCGTGTTGTCATTTTTTGCAAAGGACACCTGTACTGAGTGCTTGTCAAACTAATGCATAAACAAGATTTACTATTATTAATGATTTTTTTTCCTGGAGTGTGCCATGTTTGACAGAGCCTATAGTGTACTTAACAGTCAGTGTGGTGTCTGTCTTGTACGCATTTTTTTTTCTTTCTCGGGGGGAAAAGAACGAAAGAACAAAATAGCTCCCTGCTCCCCCCCCCCCCCCCCCCCCCCCCCCCCCCCCCCCCCCCCCCCCCCCCCCCCCCAAAGAATTAAGATTTTTATCGTAGATTTTGTTTGAATTTTTCATAGCTGCTATCATATTCTTGAAAAAAAAGTCATTTTGCACATTGTTATCCTGTCTTTGTAAACACATTTTTCCTAGTCGTTTTGCACATTGTTACCCTGTCTTTGTAAACACTACGCTTCTTGTCACTTTGCACATTGTTACCCTGTCTTTGTAAACACAATGTTTCTTGTCACTTTGTACATTGTTACCCTGTCTTTGTAAACACAATGTTTCTTGTCACTTTGCACATGTTTACCCTGTCTTAGTAAGCACAGTGTTTCTTGTCACTTTGCACATTGTTACCCTGTCTTTGCAAATACAATTTTCCTAGACATCTTGCACATTGTTATCCTGTCTTTGTAAATACAACATTTCTTGTCACATTGTTACCCTGTCTTTGCAAACACAATGTTTCTTTTTACTTTGCACATTGTTACCCTGTCTTTGTAAACACAATGTTTCTTGTCACTTTGCACATTGTTACCCTGTCTTTGCAAACACAATGTTTCTTGCTACTTTGCACATTGTTACCCTGTCTTTGTAAACACAATGTTTCTTGTCACTTTGCACATTGTTACCCTGTCTTTGTAAATACAATATTTCTTGTCACATTGTTACCCTGTCTTTGAAAACACAATGTTTCTTGTCACTTTGCACATTGTTACCCTGTCTTTGTAAAACACAATGTTTCTTGTCACTTGCACATTGTTACCCTGTCTTTGTAAATACAACATTTCTTGTCACATTGTTACCCTGTCTTTGCAAACACAATGTTTCTTGTCACTTTGCACATTGTTACCCCTGTCTTTGCAAACACAATGTTTCTTGTCACTTGCACATTGTTACCCTGTCTTTGTAAACACAATGTTTCTTGTCACTTTGCACATTGTTACCCTGTCTTTGTAAACACAATGTTTCTTGTCACTTTGCACATTGTTACCCTGTCTTTGAAAACACAAAGTTTCTTGTCACTTTGCACATTGGTACCCTGTCGTTGCAAATACAGTTTTCCTAGCCATCTTGCACATTGTTATCCTGTCTTTGTAAATACAAATATTTCTTGTCACATTGTTACCCTGTCTTTGCAAACACAATGTTTCTTGTCACTTTGCACATTGTTACCCTGTCTTTGTAAACACAATGTTTCTTGTCACTTTGCACATTGTTACCCTGTCTTTGAAAACACAATGTTTCTTGTCACTTTGCACATTGTTACCCTGTCTTTGTAAACACAATGTTTCTTGTCACTTTGCATATTGTTACCTGTCGTTGCAAATACAGTTTTCCTAGCCATCTTGCACATTGTTATCCTGTCTTTGTAAATACAATATTTCTTGTCACATTGTTACCCTGTCTTTGCAAACACAATGTTTCTTGTCACTTTGCACATTGTTACCCTGTCTTTGTAAAACACAATGTTTCTTGTCACTTTGCACATTGTTACCCTGTCTTTGAAAACACAATGTTTCTTGTCACTTTGCACATTGTTACCCTGTCTTTGTAAACACAATGTTTCTTGTCACTTTGCACATTGTTACCCTGTCTTTGGAAAACACAATGTTCTTGTTACTTTGTACATTGTTACCCTGTCTTTGGAAACACAATGTTTCTTGTCACTTTGCACATTGTTACCCTGTCTTTGGAAACAAAAGTTTCCTAGTCATTTTGCATATTTTTACCCTGTCTTTGGAAATACAATTTTCCTAGTCATTTTTGCACATTTTTACCGTGTCTTTCGAAACACAATTTTCGAACTTTCCGTGTGGGTTTTACAGTAACTGCAAAGAATCAGCAGTTACCGTGTACTTCGGAGGCTGTCATGAGAAATGATGTATGTCCGTCCTAGACCTCCCCTCCCAACTTCCCATTGATATATATATATATATATATATATATATTTCTGGGAGGGGAGGTCTAGGACGGGAAAAGGATACACCATTTCTCATGACAGCCTCCGAAGTCCGGTAACTGCTGATTCTTTGCAGTTACTGTAAAACCCACACGGAAAGTTCGAAAATTGTGTTTAGACAGGGAAAAATGTGCAAAATGACTATATATATATATATATATATATATATATATATATGTATATGTATATATATATATATATATATATATATATATATATATATATATATATATATATATATAGTCATATTTCCATGGTTTCCAGTACAGTTGGTCGTAGATGTATTTTGACAGTGTCTGGCATAGCTAGAAGTTCCACAGCTCCAAACCCTCAGGTGTGTACAACAGGCTACAGGCATTACAGCCAGTCCTGTCCTTTTTATGTTGTCCATTCAAAACCTTTTCCATCTGTCTCTGAAACGTCCATCAATCACGCACCCTACGGAATAAATACTAGAAAGGAAGTTTAAGCGAGATATGGCATAGAAGACAACTTTCTTAGGTGCAAACACATGTGTGGGATTACCACTTGACAAAGTCATTTGCCTTATATTCCTTGTCAGAGAAGACATCCGATCGAAGTTAGTTTGCCCATTCGTTTGTTTGTTTTTAATTTGCCCAGACATTTTGGTTCGGGATATGTTGTTAATGTCCCAAAGAGAAAAACGGAAAACTTGCGACTTGCAGATTCTATTTTCATTGGAAATGATCAGTGATTTGAAGATGATATATTTACTGGAAAGTACCAGTCTTGTAGATCACATCGTCACTTGGGAAACACCTGTGAATGACAGAGTACGTCTTATCAGGAAAACACCTGACCTGTATATTCCATCTTTACTGGAAAGCACCTCTGACCTGTATATTCCATCTTTACTGGAAAGCACCTCTGACCTGTATATTCCATCTTTACAGAAAACACCTCTGACCTGTATATTTCATCTTTACAGAAAACACCTCCGACCTGTATATTCCATCTTTACAGAAAACACCTCCGACCTGTATATTCCATCTTTACAGAAAACACCTCTGACCTGTATATTCCATCTTTACAGGAAAACACCTCTGACCTGTATATTCCATCTTTACAGGAAAACACCTCTGACCTGTATATTCCATCTTTACAGGAAAAAACACATCTGACCTGTATATTCCATCTCTTACAGGAAAACACCTCTGACTTGCAGATTCCATTTTCACCGGAAAACACCCGTGACTTGTATATTACATTTTCACTGGAAAACCCGTGACTTGTATATTTCATTTTCACTGGAAAACACACGTGACTTGTACATTACCTTTTCACTGGAAAATACCAGTGACTTGTATACTACATCTTCACTGGAAAACACCAGTGACTTGTAGATTACATTTTCACTGAAAAACACCAGTGGCTTCGAGATTACTTCTTCACAGGAAAACACCAGTGACGTACAGATTCTATTTCTATCTCTGCCCGAATCCTGCTTGTTTTTCTATCAGCAAGCTATTTCTTCGAGCCTGTTTCATAGACCATAAACGTCACTTACTGCCTTAGCTAATAAATCATATGTCCTGAAATGGTGACCTGTAACAGGTTCTTTTTTTTCTTGGCAGAAATATCAATAGGGATTGTATCTATTCTGTACGTCCCTGTTTTGTTTTTCATGTTCCATGAGGGACAGCTTTCAAAGGCTTGCAGATTTCTGGTCCCGCATGCTCTGGTTGTTTTGATAACGCATAGTGATTTGTCTCCCCTGAGTATTCAAACAGCGCGTTCCACTTCTTACAGAAGAATTGGAGTATTCCAGATTGGCGACTGGTATCAGTAGCTCCTTACAGGAAATTATTGCCTGGTGCTAACTCCTAGTTAAACATTTCTATATAAAACTGTTCTATGTAAAACCGTTCTATACAAAACGCAGTTCATCTTCCAACTTCTGTTGTTCGTCATATGGTATATGTTCTGTAAATCACAGGAAAAAAAAAATAATGCAACTTTGTGTCAGAGGTCATGTTTCCTTACAAAACGAGCAATTCTTTTAATATCTTTCATAGGTACCATGTCGTCGATGATGTCCTTTTCAGAGTGAGCTTTTTTGGCTCATGGAAAATGTGTTAATCCTTCAAACAGGCAGTGAGTCGCGTCCAACTCTCTTGGTGTGACTATACTGCTGACGGTGTTTTCCTTTTCTCCCCCTAAAGACTAAACATGCCCTGTCTGGAATGTGGACGGATGGCTGGTTACTATATTGATCATTCCATGCATTACCATGTATGTTTGTTGTGGTGTTTTTAGCTTATCAAGTCCAAAGACCTTTTCCTTGTCTCGTAGAGACCGGAATGGACACGGGCTTATGCACACATATTGTGAATTTTGCAGTTACACTTTTTCATGATAAATGAATTTTTCGGTATCGCAATTTATATATCCCATACTAGTACAATGTGTTTAATGACAATACTCCGACATACATGCATACATACATACATACATACATACATACATACATACATACATACATACATACATACATACATACATACATACATACATTTATTGTTCAAGAATATAAGTTTCGATTCCAGAAAATAGATATCTCCCCAATGGCTATGACTTATTGTTGTATTGGGGGGGGGGGGGGGGGGGGGGGGGGGGGGGTCATTCCACTATGTGACTGCTGGAGACGTTCATGTTGTGAAAACTTCAAAAATTCGATTAAAGTCAAATTGTCTTCAAGTATTATATGAGTTCGCACGTCTGTGAATGTATGAATGCGTGTGTGTGCCTAAACGTATTATATATATATATATATATATATATATATATGTATATCTGTCTGTCAGTATGTCTGTTTGTCTGTCTCTCTGTCTGTCTGTCTCTGTCTCTGTCTGTCTCTCTCTCTCTCTCTCTCCTCTCTCTCTCTCTCTCTCTCTCTCTCTCTCTCTCTGAAAATAGCACATGAAAATCTCAAAAGCCAACTGGCAGTCAAGGAAAAAGTACTCGCCTA
>JADBJO010001663.1:287500-290000 GCA_016801955.1 Conus betulinus
GGAAGGAAGTGATTGTTTGTTCCTCGCTTTCACTGTCTTGAATGTTTGTCTTGTCTACAAAGAACCAAAGAGGTCGAAACGCGTCGTGTTCGTCGTGCAGTGTGTTTGATTCTTTCCTTTGGCGGCATAGTAGGTTTTCTTTTACTTTCATTTGAGTTACGATAGCTATGTCGATTTATGCTGAACCTGCTGAAGATGTTTGTACTTTATGAGCACTCAATTTGAACTTGGAGAGAAGAAGTCATGGGGGGCTGGGAGTAGAATTACCGCATGTACGCGTGGACTTTTATACGTTTTACATAAAAGCCAGAATATAAATAAACACAAACAATAGACTGCAAATTTAAACATTACATACACACACACACACACACACACACACACACACACACACACACACACACACACACACACACACACACACACACACACACACACACACGCACGCACGCGCACACACACGCACACACGCACGCACGCACGCACACACACACACACACACACACACACACACACACACACACACACACACACACACACACACACACACACACACACACACACACACACACACACACACACACGCACGCACACGCACTCACGCGCGCGCGCGCGCGCACACACACACACACACACACACACACACACACACACACACACACACACACACACACACGCACGCACGCACGCACACACACACACACACACACACACACACACACACACACACACACACACGCATGCACGCATGCGCGCACGCACGTGCACGCACGCACGCACGCACACACACACACACACACACACACACACACACACACACACACACACACACACACACACACACACACACGCACGCACGCACGCACGCACACACACACACACACACACACACACAAACACACCCCCCGCACCCCCCCCCCCCCCCCCCCCCCCCCCCCCCCCCCCCCCTCCCCCCCAGCAGCCATCCTGATTTTATGCTGGTGGTGAATGAATTGTGGTGCATTTCTTGTTCACTGTTATTTCTGATTATTGTGAAGACGTTTTCATACATATCAATTGACCATAGGATTTCCTGACTATGCTTGTTGCGCTTACAAAAAGGACAATGTATGGGAGTCTTGGATATGGGTGGAGTGTTGGAATGTGACTGCTCTTCCCTGGATCACAACATCCTAACAGCTAACATCTGTTGTAAATGTCTGGCCGCAAAGAGGGAGGAAAAAAAAATTCGTTGCGTGACTTATGTGGCGTGAATGATATATTTTGCATTATTGACGATTCAACGGCGACCACAGTCCAGGCTTCACTGAGTCGACCGCCTCTGGTATTTGATGGCTTTCATAATACAACAGAATAACTGACACGGCTCTTGCTGTCGTAAATCCTGCATCCTTGATACGTGATGAAAACGCTAATTGATGGCTTTTTTGCGGACAGATCGGTCTCACATGATGTTGGATCCAATGACGATGATACTGCCAGTCTGCAATCATTCCAGCGGCAGGACGCATGGCAGTGGAGCCCAGAGTGCAGGGAATTGTGCTTCGGTGAACCAAGGGGCAGACTTCGCGGCTTTCTTTTGATCTTTCTGAACAGTCCTGATCGCCAGATGCTTCATCTGCACTCCTTCTATCATAGACTTTTGACAGAAAGAAATCAGGTTTTTTTTTTTTTTCGCGTGTTATACACAAAGTCTGAAGTGATGTTATAATTTACATACTGTGCTGAACTTCCTGCGTAGACTGCAGTGGAAGAGTTGTAGAAAACTGCTTTCAAACTGATATGGTGCAGAATATAGAGACAATCTGAACGCGTTTCTCAACACTAGCAGACAAACAAACAGTGAAAACACAAAAGGCATGATCTGGATTTTAGCTAGGAACAATAAAACGATGTACAAACGCCTTGAACTGACACTCATCCTGTACCTTTGGGCAGGGATATATGTCTCCTTGATTGCTTTGCATGGACCTGTCATCGGGCCAGCTAAACACACCTTTGAGATTGCTAAGATAAGCCATGCAGATCCAGAGGATAGGGATACACGTGTTTGGAACCCGAGAGACAGAGAGACTGCAGAACAGTTTCAAGGGAGAATGTGTCCTGCACGTTGCAATGGGCCAGTCTCTGTGAACCATGGTCGTACCGGGTGCTGCCTAAAATGTTTTCCTTGTACTTGTGATGCGCATTGTGACAAGTACGGTACGTGTTGCCCGCATGAGAATGATCCTTGGCAGCCGCCTCCCATTGAGCGAGCTGAATGCAAAGAGTTTGGCTATAAATGGATCCTCCAAGTCACCACTGTGACCCTGCTTACCCCCACAACCAAACCCGATTCCTGTGTGAATCCAAGGCGCCGCCCAGAAGAAGAGAGACACTGTCCTACCCGTCACAAGCCGTGCCACTGGTGTGACCTACGCTAACCGGCACTGCGCCCAGTGTCACCATGACCTTTCCCAAGTGCAGGAGTGGACATGACCTGTCTTCATAACCAGTACCT
>JADBJO010001663.1:292500-295000 GCA_016801955.1 Conus betulinus
CGAGAACTTGGAAGCCGTCTACCGGGTCCATCGGAGATAACCGGCGGGAAAACAACAGTGTTGAAACCTGGCAGCGAGAAGACCCTGGAACTTCAAGCAACTTGGCTACACGGAATCGAACTCTTAAGCTGACTGCAAATCCTTCAATGGAAAACAAGGTTGGTAGCCATGATTTCAGTTTCTCTCAACACGAAAGAAATGATTTTATCTCTCTGTAAGCGGATAGAAATGTTGGAGAATGCTGTGAATACCCAAAAACAAAATTCTTGTAGAAATCAAACCGCAAGTTACTATGGTGACCCCTGCCACACAAACAGAATCATACCTTCGGGCGCTGCAACTTATGCACAAGCTGTTGCTTCTGATACAGGGGCAATCCCTCTCAAACTAAACCCCCGTCTGCAAAAAATAAAGCAGATCCTAGTAAAATTGTTCAAAAATCTGTGCCTAAGAACAGACCAAAAGCAAATAGTGACGTCAATCCTAGCAGTCAGCCTGACGGTAGATCGAATTACGCAAGGAAGGATGACGTCAAAGTGCCTGAGAGGAATAGAAAAGATCACATTGACTCTAGAAAAACAAAAGTAAAACTAGACGAAGGCCAGGACTATCCAACAGTACTTGTTATCCATGATTCTGTTGCAAACGGAGTTCAAGGGGGAAAAGACTTGGGTATTCCTATGATTTCAAGGTTCCAAGCTTAAACAGCACAATGTATCAGCTGTCAAAACAATGCCTAGAAGAGATTGATACAGAAGAGAAATGCCTGACTGTGTCGTTGTACATTGTGGAGTCAATGACTTGAAGGTAGAAGAGGCAGAAAAAGTCAGTAAGAATTTTGTACAGACAATGAAATCAGTAGCGGAAAAAAAAAACACCAGAAAGTGAAGTTAGTTATCAGCAAAGCAACAAAAGTTCTGGACAAGAAATTAGAAGTGAACAGACAGCTGTTCAATGCAAAGATCACATCTGACCTCTTCGAAGTCAAAACATCAGTTTCATTGACAATGATAACATAAGACTTGACCACCTTCATGACAAAATTCACCTTTCAAAAAGGGGCTCTAGCCTGCTTGCAGGAAACACTGGACGGCACGTGAGGAGTCTGGTGTGGGAGACCCCAAAGCAGCCCTCCCGAAGACGACAGGGCAACAGGGAAACGTACTTCGGCTTTCCAGCTCCACGTGTCCCCAGTTGGTTCAACCCTTTCAGTGCCCTGGACTGGGAATCCTATTGACGGGCCCACGACGACCAAGCCACCTGATGCAACTGCTGTGATCTCTGTTCATTTTGATTGATTTTTAAGCACCTCCATGTAGACTTTGTATTCTGACCAAGATTGTTCTTGACATTTTTCTCTTTGATTATTAATGATTTCTTTTTTTTTTTTTTTTTTTTTTCCTTCCATATAATTTGAATATTAGTTTTTTAGAACATGACGCGAGGAAACAACTTTAGTGTTTTTCAATGGAACTGTAGATCAATAATTTCTAATTATGAACATTCAGTCCAACATCTCGCAAATCATAAATATCATGTCTTAAGCCTCCAGTCATTAAATGTAAAGAAAGATAAGCTACCTAAGTTAGAAAATTATTACTTCCCTCCCATCTATCAAAAAGAAGACACAAACGGGAAAATCAATACAGCTATTTATATATATGAAGGGGTAAATTACACGCTGTGCCCTAATCCTATTCCATCAGATATTTCCACAATTCATTCTTGTGCTGTGACAGTACATTTGATAAGATTCTACTATCTTATCAGTGTATTTACCAAAAGGTCCAGATGATAACAACACTGAATGGATCCGTATGCTTCAGACAGATAAAGGCAAAAAAGTGCTAATTACAGGAGATTTTAATGCACATGCCCCCTTTTGGGAGAAGAACTGTGACATATCACGAGCAATCGTTTGATAGAGAATGTTACAGATTCATCATTTTATCTATTAAACGATGGTCGAGTTACACGAATCCCTGATAACCCTAATCATAGAGCTACGGCAATTGATTTAACTCTGGTTTCGCCTGATCTAGCTCCCATCTGTGAGTGGAACACACTGGCTCATTGCTTAAATAGTGATTATATTCCGATTATAAACAGTTTTGAAATTACAAGCACAAGAATTACAGATCTAACCGAGGATAAAGTCCCAAAGTACAATTATAAATTTGCTAATTGGGATAAATTTTCAGCAAGTATGTCCACGTTTTATATTGAGGATATGCACGATATAAAAATATAAATGATCTCTATTTTTCATTTACCAAGGCAGTCCTAGATGCTGCAAATGACTCTATACCCATGCTTAAGACAAAGAAATCACATAAACACTCTGGAAATATCTGGTGGAATGACGACTGTGAAAAGGCAAATAGTGAAAAATGGGAAAAATTTAAAAATATACATACAAGAAAATTCTACCCAAACCATCAAGAGGCAAACAAGGCAAAAAAATAAATCAAACAGAGTTAACGCCCAGGCCAAGAGACAA
>JADBJO010001663.1:307500-325000 GCA_016801955.1 Conus betulinus
TCATTTCAAGGCTTGGATTCTTCTCTCCAACTCTGCCATCAAGGTCCGGCTCTCACGCCCCTACAGGAAGATTGAGAGGACAAGGGCTTTGTATAGCTTGAGTTTTGTAAAGGGAAGCTGATCTGATTGATTTCTCCTCGTTTTTTTGACCTTTGCCAAAGCTGATGTGGAAAGAGCTAATCTGACCTTAATTTCTGTAAGGTAACTTTACATAAGAAATATAAAGATGAGAAAATAATGCTAAAACCTATAGAAGTACATAAACGATTACTCAATATACTGCTAACACAATAAAAAAAAAAAGCTATTACATTTTACCTGTCAATATTGTTCTTTATAAAAACGGACTGTCCGGACTCCATCTACTGCAGTATCTGTGGAAGACTGTGTGTCTCGCAGACTGGGTGTCTGTGTCACGAACACTAAGCCGGATGTACCTCTTATAAATCCCAGCTTAAGTAACACCAAGGGCAAAGAACACAAAAACACAGGCACAATATGATATACAAACAAACAAACAAAAAACATATATTCAATGAGTAGGTATCCTTTTTTGACAACAATAGAGGTCACAAAGCACAGGCGTCAACATCACCCCCAAAACACCAACACAGCCAGGGGAGTCACAAAGCAGAAGCGATCAGACAACGTTTTGCTGTTACAGTTTTGAAATCCAAGGTTGAGATAGGGCGAGACAGGTACAATGGTCAGTTGTGGTGTCTTTACTGTGGACCACAGGAGCAATGCTCTGTCTAAGATGCACTGTGTACAGCAGTGTGTTGCGCTCCAGAGGGAATCAATAGCAGCTCTGTGCCAGTTTACGAGGCAGGTAATCTATTCAGGTAGCAGTCGTATCCCAGAGAGGTGACGGCGATGCCTGACAACAACTGAATACACTGGTGAGGCAGTTACGCCAACTCGGCTTTGGAGGGGAAAGGATTGTATTTGTTACGAGAGGGGTCCATTTAAGGAAAAAGCGAAGGGGCAGAGAAGAACTAATGGGTCTACGACAGAGGAGGGGAAATAAATTCAATAACCCCATACACCTAATGCATAGGTCAGAATCCGCTAAGTCGTAGCCACAAGACCCTCTTCTTCAATTCTCTCATCTTAGTTATTAATTCATTTATCCATCAGCTTAAAATCATGCGCAGTGTGGTCTCAGAACTTAGCGGATGTGTAGTCTAGTGTATATGGACTAGTCCGCACGCAGTGACGTCTCATTGATGAAACTGAAACATACACCTCACCCAGTCAACTGGGCTTTGGATATTCTTATTACTTCTGTTTCAGATCCTTCTGCATTCCGTACATGCCTTTATTGTCATGCACCTCAATGGCACATTGACATCCCACTGCCCCCTTTTTTTTTTAATTTTTAAACAGACATCGGCGGCTAGAAGACTGGAGTCAACGACGACGACAAGTGTGATGACGATGATGAGAAATGAGACAACCCAACATCTTTCATGTCCTGTTGGACACGGCACAAAGTCAGGCAGAATGTGGCTCTATTTTTATTTTTGGAGAGGTATTCAATGATTTTGCGCGCGCGCGCGCGCGCGCACACACACACACACACACACACACACACACATCCAGTAGTGGGTGAAAACAAGTGCAGGCTAACAATTCTTCAGTCATTATAATAATGACTTTGCAAAGATTTGAACTTTTAGAGGAAAACAAAATGAAGATGAACGGGGGAAATATATTATAAATATGAGAAACCCTTCACTAGCTGCCTGAGGGAACCGTCGCGATCCCTTTTGAAGGCAGATCTATTTGTATAGCCTGCTCCTACGGCGTCTTGTATAGCCTGCTGCTCCTACGGCTTTCGTCCGCTGGATCAGACTCATCAGGGAGACACGACTGATTGTGTCCGCGCTCCTGGTGTCAAATAGAGACACACCACAGTTCATAATTCTGCGGTGTTCTCACCACCAAGGGGAAAAAAAAGAAACCAACAGCACACCCAAAGCAGCCAGCGAAGAACAGTAAAATAGAATAAAACGAAAGTGTGGGGAGGAAAAAAAGTTATTGAAAAACTAAAAACATTATGCAAACAATATAAAATGTAGGGGACAATCTTCGAGCCTATGCCTGAGGATCCATTCAAGGATACAAGGGAGATCAAAAGATATGATATGATAGGTAATATATATATATACATATATATATATATATATATATATATATATATATATATATATATATATATATATATATTACCTATCATATCATATCTTTTGATCTCCCTTGTATATATATATATATATATATGAGTGGTCAGCAACTGAGTCGCAGGCTGCTTTGCCCCTGTATGTATTGAGACCGCCCAAGGAGGAGCATCAATAGTCGACACGTAATACATGCTTAGGGCACACTGCTCACCAACATAGAGAAAAACCAGTGTCTTTCTTTCGAAAACTCAACGTCGCAACATCTTGACACTCAGTGTAATTAATCAACATATCCAAAAGAGGACAATTTTCATTACTTCTATCATTCCTTGAAATATGTAGATGTACATAAGATGAAAGTAAAATAGTATTCAGGGCTGACAACTGGTCCGTGGCACCATAAAAAGGTGCTGGATCGGAATCTGCTTTACTAAGCCTGTTGAATGGCACGATTTCAGGACTACCACTCCCCACATGAGTTCATCACAGACACATTCTCTTTTCTCTAGATATTAATACAAAATTACAAAAAGAAGAAAATGCGCATTAAAATCATATCTAACTTTTTAACAAACTTTACACTTACAAACGCATACTAGTGCTTTACCATGTTTTTCACACACACACACGCGCGCACACACACACACACACACACACACACACACACACACACACACACACACACACCAAAATGAAGCCGACACTTAAGCACATCAGCACACCATCACGCCATCGTCTACCCGATCGTAACAGCCTCCGCGACGAACTGACAGACAGACTAGCACGGACAGACAACAGTGTGAGGCTGACCAACGAACGGTTAAACGCACAATCGGGACAGACTGACAAACAAACAAACATGGGTGTTATGTGGGCTTCTGTGTTTCGTCTGCCACACAAACCAACAGGCTCACAAACGGGACACATGAACCGGCACAGAGATCGGTAGAGCCTACTTACTAAAACCTGAAGTGGCTCGCAGACCAGTACTGGACAGGCGAACGATGATTACGAAGAAGTGACCCCCACAACCACCCCAAGGCTAGGACGGTCTAAACAACAGCGACTGTCGGGTCCAGCTGCAGGACTGCCAGACAATAGGTCGAGGGAGCAGCCCATCAACAGCTAGTCACCAAGGACTGATCGGTCTGCGAGGGGACAACAGCAAATACAGACTTGACAAACGCTTATTGACCAGTCCTCAACCTCCCCACTGAACGTAGGAACAAAACTACTGCCGTCAGTTACACCAGCATACAAGCTATTCAGCAGAGATTCCTTTTTTTTTTACACGAAAACTGAACAGAAAATGAAGACGTAAAAACCAGCATTCCACCCAGAAGAAGAGGAGATTGCTCCGCCATGGCCCACACACCCATTATACAAAAACAAAGGTTAGCACACGTTGAAAGCACTGTATGCATGCAACCTCAAGAAAAAAATCGGTTACTCCCTTTTATGGGTTGTTGTTACTCCCCAACAACATCTTAAAATTTTGAAAAAGGTGTTTCTTATGAAGACACAACGCCAAAGTGTCCAAAGTGCCTCTACTGTAATATTCATGGTAGATTGTGTGTCTCCCAGACTGGAGCGCCCAGCGTCCATCTACTGCTGTATCTGTGGAGGCGTGTGTCGTCCAGACTGGACCCTCCTCCAGTGTTCGTCTATTGCCGTGAACTGTACCAAGGAAAGCGCTCCATGAAGTTCAGTAGAAACGCTTCAAAGACACTCTCAAAACATTTTTGAAAGCGTTTATAACATCAACCCTGATACTCGGGGAAAAAAGTTGCGGTGGATCGAGCCAGATGGCGCTACTCTATCCACAAAGGTGCCAGTTAATGTGAGGAAAGGAGGGCTGCTGCACGCGCGCAAAAAAAGAGACAGCTAAGGAAAGCCCGCACCAGCAAGCAAGAGCATGTCTCCCACATTCCTCATCCAAGCTGTCACCGCACATTCGGTGCACGTATCGTCTGGATCAGCCACCTGCGTATCCACAAATCATTTCACACACCTCCCCCCCCCCCACACACACACACCCACCTCCCCTCAAACCAAGAGACTGATGATGTAGTTCTTGTCGACTCTACGAACGAACACTGCAGTATCTATGGAAGAGTGTTTGTCTCATAGACCGGTCGACACTTTCACAAGAGAACCCTACCTGAGATCGGCTCTTGTCTCTGCAGTTACGTGCTCTGGTTTTAGTTCCCATAGGAGGTGTCACCACATGTGGACCAATCCATGTACACTTCCTCCGTTTGGCCAAGACGCCGCAGCGCACTGGTGTTATGCATGACTACAAACAGACAGAGACAGGAGATGGGGAGATGGGCGTGGGGCGTGGGGCTCATATATTAGATTCAGGGGAAGACTGACCTACGCATAAAACCAATAGGATAGTCTAGCCAATAGTCCAGACCCACATAACATGGACTTCTGGAACAGTAAAATCCAGTCAAGTTAACGCAGGACCGTTCATCATCTGCTGCTATGGGAACATTTCCAGCGCTGGTCCAGGAAAGCAATGACGGATCTGGAACAAATCATGAGACTTTTACACACATTTCCAGCTCCCCCTCCACTTTCCCGTCCTTTCGTTCTCTCCTTCCTCGCAGAATCAGCACCTGTGTGAGTAACCTTTACTTTTTGACGAAGAACAACACCAGGAGACGCACCATCTCTGAGCAATGGGAGAACGAGTGAAACAACGCTGTTATTGAGTGCACTACGCATTTAACACTCCGACATTTATACCTACCATCTATCTTTCAAATAGGCCTCAATCTATGAAGAAAAATCGAAACACTGACGTAGTCACTAGGAATGTACTGCATAGTGACAGCGATAACGATTATGATAATAACAATGGCAAAAAGAACGATAGTCATAATGATCAGGACAATGACCTTGACAATGAGGTAGAAAGAAACTCGTGGAGAGCGTGGCAGTAGAGAGTCCTCAGAAGAGAAGCCCCCTTCAAGCAAGTGTTTCGGCCCTTATCTCCTGGCACTCTAGGGGGTTGGGCCACACCCGGTTCATGACTCTGGATGTCCTTCTGCTGCCCCCCTTTTTCCCATCTTGGGACGAGTCATGGATGGGATTCGAACCCATGACACTCTGGACATGCTGATTTTCCACTTAATGACTCGCGCTCTGACCACTGAGCCACTGGGCACCTAATATTTGTAGGACATTTAAACCTTATGAAGTTCACTTTTTTTGTTCCTCCTTGACCAGATCCAGCATGAACACCTCTCTGCCGCTTCTGCCATTGCTTTCAGGGCTCTGGTTTTTTTTCCCTCTCTGCAACTGAGAGCTGTTTCATGAGGCTGTATGCAGACGTTCCTACCCTACCCCCCCCCCTCCCCAGTTCCAATTTCTGCAGTGAGGACTTTGACCTGATAGCCTTCTCTCCTCAGGTTGTTTGCCAGATCAGCATACTTTTCAGTCTTGTAGGTAGATTTGAGCTGCCTCCATTCTGTTCATTCTGTTGTCATATGGCACCGTGAGCTCGGTCATGATCAGCTGCTTGGTTGACTGAGAATGGACTACTAGGTCTGGTCTCATGCCACTCTTGTGATGATCTCTGGGTCACTCTTCCATTCTGGGAGGTCTGCAGTGCACTCCCAGTCATCTGCCCCTTCCAGCAGACTCTGCCTGCATGTTCCAAGTAGCACTGTAGTTCTTGACCATGATTTGCTACCTCCTGCCGTGAAGAATATTGCAGGTGCTCTTGGAGCCCTGATTTTTCCTTTTTGGTGGTGTTGGTACTAGCCCAGACTGCTTGTACAATCTCTTTGAGCACTTGGTTGTGCCTCCATGTGTACCTTCCTTGAGCCAGGGCTACTTTGCATGAGCTTAGGACATGCTCCATTGTTTGTTTTTCATGGCAGAGGGGGCATGCAGGATCGTCTGTGTTTTTCCCCACTTCACCAGGTTTGCATTTGAGGGCAGAAGGTCATATGCAGATCTGAGAATGAAGCTGATCCTGAGAGGGGCCATGTGGCAAATGTCATTCCAAGTGAAACCTCTTTGGAGTGCATTCTCCTACATTGTCCATTGCCCTTGCTCTTCTGCACTGGCTGCCGGTATCATGCAACAATGAGAGTGACATCGACGGTAGCAGTAAAGATGACAACAATAAAAGAAAATCCTACTCCTGGTTCTGCCAGAATGGCAGTGCCACAGACAGTTTTTGTTGTTTGTGTGTGTGTATGTGTGTGTGTGTGTGTGTGTGTGTGTGTGTGTGTGTGTGTGTGTGTGTGTGTGTGTGTGTGTTGTGTGTGTGTGTGTGTGTGTGTGTGTGTGTGTGTGTGTGTGTGTGTGTGTGTGTGTGTGTGTGTGTGTGTGTGTGTGTGTGTGAGGGACACAGAGACAGAGACATGAGTAGATTCGTGAACTGGATATCAGACTAAGTAAATAAACAAATTCATAAAAAAGAATGACCAGATAAACGAATATTAGATAATGAACTGAATAACAATGAATAGACGATTATAACAGAAGTGTTTTGTATGAGGAGACTTTAAAACATACAAGGTACACTGTTGTAAACACAGTTCGTATGACAGCCAGTCATGGGTGTACTTTTCTGACTAAAGTTCATATGGTAGCCAATGATGTTGGACTGTTGTCAACACAGGCCACATAAACAGCCAGCAATGGTGGATTGTGACACATGTTACATTAGTAGGCGGTGATAGTAGTAGTCAGTTCTCAACTTACGGCATATTGACGTGTTATGTGACAGCTGGTGAAGGTGAATTGTTAATGCACGTCACAGTGACAGTCAGTGGTCATGGGCTGTTGTCGACATAGGTCACACCGACACATCTTGATTGCTGACTGTTGCAGGACGGTTGTCAGAAGCTGCAGTGCAGTGCCGGCAAGGTCCTTGGCCCTGACAACACGTGCATCACACCTGTCAAACGCATCACTGGCCTGGGCTATCACCTCCAGGTACTGCTGCTGCCTGTCTCGATCAACGTGGAATTTACTCATTCCTCCATGCCCCCAGATGGCCAATCCTCACGACTGCCTTTGCCTCCGACATCTGAGTTTGCATGCTTTAGAATTTCCGCTATGATTCTGTCTGGTCCTGCGCTCTTTCCTACTTTTAAATGATTAATAGCAGCAACAACTTCTTCTCTAGATATCAGATTGTTAATAAATAATGGCTCAATTTCATCTTCTTCTTCCTCCATCAAATTATGGAAAACGCCTCAGAAATGATCGTATCAATTTCGTTGTAAACAAAGCGTTTTCATTAACAGATCTTATTAATGCCCAAAATGTCTTCGAATCATCAACAGAATCTCTTAGTTTCTTTAATCTATTTTCTTCAAACTCATGTTCCTTTATATTTCTTAATGTAATGTAATCTTCTCGAGCTGAAACGTATTCTTCTCTTTTCTTATTTTTGTCCTTAATTATTTTGCATCTCTGAAATCTTTGGAGTAATCTTTCAACTGCCTGTTTCTTTCGTTTGCAGTCATTATCACACCGATGGTTACATTTTCTGTCACCTCTACCCGTAACTCGGACCATACAAGCAGCAGCTCCACACAAAGCACTGACAAATGTATCAAGACTCTCATTCACATCAATATGTAACAGTTGACAGGCTTTCTGCAAACTCTTTTGAAATTCATCACATTCAAGTTAATTTTTGTACATATATGCATTTTCATCTGACGATATATTTTTTTTCTTCACCTTGCTGTCATAAATACTTATCCTCCATATTACAACAGTCACCTCTCCATATTACCTCAACTGGTAAGTGCCATGAATAAATACAGTCACCAACTCGTAAATCAAAATTTGATAACAAATCAGTGTGAATCAGAAAATAATCAGTTACACTGCAGCCATTTGAAGACACAAAAGTATATTCACCCTCACTATCACCATTACAAAAAGCATTCAAAAATACTCAAATCCAACACATGAAACAAAAGTTCAGCAAAGTGTTACCAAAATTATTAACGGTTGAATCCTTAGAACGACGTGTACGACTGAGAGAGAGAGAGAGAGAGAGAGAGAGAGAGAGAGAGAGAGAGAGAGAGAGAGAGAGAGAGAGAGAGAATACAAGTGACCTGTGAATGACAGTGTAAAGTGCTCTTGATCAATGTCTGGCACCGTCAGGAAGGTTTATGGTCTCCTACATTCCCATTAGTGTTGTGAAAGAAAACACAAGAGCGCCCACAGCTGGATCCAGACACATTACTGGGGCTCAGACAGAAGACGCACCAGGTGGTCTTTCAGAAGAGGACATGAGTTCATTTTCCGCCGTTCCTCGCGTCCTCACACACACACACACACACACACACACACACACACACATATATATATATATATATATATATATATATATATATATATATATATATATATATATATATATCACAGAAAGTTCCTGGTATTATTTAAAATCACGTACGTGCGCATCGTTAGCGATTTTCTGCAGCTTCCTCGTGTCAGCTTTTTTGAACCATTGTAGACAGCCTCTGACAATCCCCCGTGCCACTTACCAATATTTCTTCTGCGGTCGATTTTTTTTTTTTTTTTTTTTTTTTTTTTTGGTTGCGTCAGATCTTCACTCCTGTCACCACGGTGAATCTATCTCACAGTCTTTTAGAGGTCTTGACGGCTGCCCCAAAGCTGCATCTACAGTTTTGCACCTTCTGGCCAGGTTTGAAGCTGTAAAACGTCAAGGGCTGGACAGTGTTGACGGGTGTGTTCTGGGGTCTGGGATCCAGTGCCAAACGGACACTCGTCTGTGTTAGCAATCTTAATTCAGCTGAGGTGGCTCAGCAGTCGGCAGCCGCCAGTTCTCAGTCTGAAGAGGATGTTTTTACTGGTATCTCTGGAGCTGATGGATTGGATCAGCACCTCTGTGTGCACCCAGCCTTCTCTTCCACCAGTTTTTTGGTATTGGTTGTGGGTGATAGTTTTGCCCTCTCTGTAGGTCACCGGGTAGCCGAACTGCTCCATATAGCTGCCTGCTATGGACAGAGCACCAGCCTTCTCATTCTCAGTGATCCCACAGTAGGATGAAATCCACTGAAGTACAGTGGTGACTTGCCATTACAACAATTAATTAAGAACTTCATCGATGTGTCGTAGACGCAGACTAAAAGTCATGGATACTGATCGCCATTTCCAGGACAACAATCAGACGATGCTGTATTGTTCATGCTGCCAGGGTAGGAGCCATGGCTCTGTTTCACGCTCCCATGGTCTGATATCCTGTGGGAAATGAAATAGGTTTGCTTCTTTTATTCTACGTCTCGTATGAACGGACAGTCGAGTTATTTGAGCATATTGTTCTGTTGCTTGCCTTTTAGTATTCTTCTCAATTTAGTTTTGTATTTCAACACACTTCTGTGCTGGCGTGTGTAGTACACTGTCAGTCAGTCTGTGGATTCAGTCGATCAGTTGACAAAAACTGTCAAATGAAATGGAGTTTGTCCTTTATTTTGGGAGTGGGGTGGTGGTGGAGCACAGCTTTATTTTTTTCCGTCCAGCGCGAGACAGTTAGTGAAAGGGTGAACAAACAAGGCTTGCACATTTCTGACCCAATTTGTGTTGCTGTAGTCCAAACAAAGGCATGTATCAAACTTGTGTAGTAGTTAACTAGGGAAAATTAAATACCCAGATAGTGATGACGTTATTTTTTGCAGTTTTGTGTGTGTTGTCATTGTTGTCATATTGCCTGACCATTTGCGTACAAGCTTTCATGCTGTATCTACGTTATCTGTAGAAAATAAACCTAGTCAAGTCGGTATTAAAAAAGAATTGTCGGGAATTCGCCAATTCGGTCATCTCAAGAGCGCAGATATATTACATTTTTCATGGCAACCACAAATTATCAAACCGAACACCCCCATTTGTAATGGCCGCTCAACCATGCCGAACACATTGCTGCCAGACCGGCTATGTGCAGATGACATTCAGTTTGCCAGGTACAGCGTGGTTAGCTGGCTGGTGGGGAGTGGCCTGCAGAAAACACCCCTTTCCCTGACCTGCATTCACGGCTTGGCCTCTGCAGCTGCTGGCGAGCTGTAAACTCCCCTGCCTCTCAAAACTAAGTAACTTGCTCTGAACAGCCGTGGGAGGGGGGTGGTGGTGGTAGGTTTGAGTGTAGCTACCGCGTCACATCTCCTGACAGGAAAAGACCCAAATGAAAGATTGCAACTTTTAAAAGCGACACACTCACCGCCATAGTATAAACGTTGCGCCGATCAACCGGTGGTCGAGAAGAGGAAATACGGTAAGCTTGGCTTTGGTGTATCGAAGTGTGACAAGACAGACAGGTGTAAGAAAGAGGCGACTGGCTGGTGGAACCTAACAGAGATCCGTGAAAACGACGGACGTAACCTCTCACCGACATTGCCTTTGGGAACCGAGTGCATTGAGGAAGGGGAAGGGAGCTGGCGTGAAGAAGAGGGTTGGTCTCAGAGGACCAGTTAGCTAATTGTGTCAGAGTTGTCTGCACATGGGAATACAAGATGGGAGGTGGGGGTGATCCTCTGTTTCTACAGCGCTATCACAGGGGGAAGAGTGTGTCATGCGCCCAAGTTCCTGGTCGTTTGAAATGGGTTGGTACATGGATTGACTATGTCGATGGTCGATGGTAAGCGTTGGGTCACTTTTCTAAGCTTTGAAAAAGAAAAAAAGATTTTCAGTCTTGTTTAACTCTTTTGTGCTTTGGCCCACCTAGTCATGGAAAGTGTGCGACTTGCACACATTGAAGAAAATGAATACATAACACAAGGTTACTGGTTTGTAACCTGGAGCATGGTCACGTCATCTTTGAAGAAAGAATGGTCAGCAGCGACGTATGCGGCGTCTTTGTGAGGTTTGGACACCCCCCCTCCACCCCCGCCCCCACCACACACAAAACACCCACACACACACACACACCACACACACACACACACACACACACACACACACACACACACAGTATATTAGAAATGAAGCAGCGACAAAAAGAATGTATTTCTACGGAAAGATTAACTGTGCAGTCAATGGACTTCTACCTTGTTTACAAATACTTCAAACATACAAACATATCCAATCCATCTCGTGAAACCTATCATCGATCAGGCTGTGAATACTTGTTGCTCTTCTGTTTACTTGAAGGGAGAACAGCACAGAGTAGGCGGGACTAGGAAGCAGAGGGGTAGTGGGGGAGGAGGGGGTGGTGGTAAGAGTTACAGTGAAATAGTCATCTCTCGTCAGTCGTGTACTATGCTGATTAGAATGTTAATGCATATGAGGAATATGACAGCATCAAAACATGATGCACAATAATCCATTAATGATCTTGATTGTGTCATGCAGTTACAAGTAAAGGGACAAAAGTCTGTCCCCTCTAATGGTGGACATATTTGAAGTGGTTGTTTCCCCTAGATTGTCTAGCCAATATTTCAGCGTTGGTTGCCATGTTTTGTACCAAAATCCACTGACGTCATTTTCACAAGTGTACTCTTTGGTGTGAATAAAGAAAATCGTTGAACTGTCTTTTGGTGCTTGCAGTTTGCTGTTAGATCTGGCATCGCATGGGCAAACAAATAGCTCACAGAGGTGACGAAATAATACATTGTGTCGTTGATAGACCATGGACTTCGGGGGTGTTTGAGGTGGCACACGTGTTAAACTTGAACAGGTCAACCGTGGGAAAGTTTACAAGCGCTATTGTGCCAGAGAGAAACAGTAGAAAACAACCTAGGAGTGGTAGGCCCAGAATGTTCACAAACAGGTGCGTGTCTGCACTGTCAAAGATCGTAAAAACGGGACAGATCTGCCACAGTTTCTGAAATTTCAGCCGAATTCCATGCATCAAACTCCGTTGAAGTCAGCCAAAAGACGATCAAGCGAAATCTGCATGGACTGGCTATTCAAAGCATCCCCCAGTGAAGAAACTAGTCATCAAGGAGGAAATGAACAGAAAGCGGCTGCAGCACTATAGGAGTAAACTGGACTGTGAAGGATCAGTGGGAAAATGTTATTTTCAGTGATGAAATGACCACTGTGATCAAACCCCATGGACATGTAAAACTAGGGAGGAAAGTCGAAGAGAAGTGGTCAGTGCTTTCTCTGTGCAGCGTCCATCTCGGCCTGAAAACCACATTGAAATTGATGGTGTTGACATGCATTTCGTATGACAGAGTTGGACCACTGGTGTTCGTGGAAGGCAGTATGAACAGTCAGAAGTACACTGACGTGCTGGAAAACAACCTTCTGCCGTTTGTTGCCGACCACTACGCAAACAAACGTTGGTAAGCCTACCTGCGAGAAGACAAAGCCTATGCTCACCGCTCGGCTCACACCGAGACCTGGAAGCAACAGCACAGAGTTTCGTTTTTTTTTCTGGCCCCCTCAAAGTTCAGATCTAAATCCGATCGAGAATGTGTGGCAAGTCCTCAAGACTCACGTGAGAAAAAAAAAAAAACATTTGTCGCATCAGTACTGTCGCAGATCTGCGCTGTGCACTCACCACTTGCTGGAATCAGCTGACTGTTGCCTACCTCCACTCCCTCTACGACTCTCAACCGAGATGCTGTCAGCATTTTTTGAGTCGGAAGGGCAAGATTACCAAGTACTAGCAAGTTAAGTCCAGCCTAAAAGTAAGAACAATAAGTTTTCAGCAACAGGTGCCTGTAGGTAGTCAGCGCCGGAAGTGCCGAGAGGGGAGAGACTTTTGTCCCATGTACTCGAGGCCCCTTCCCCTCCCTCACACCTCACTTTCTCCACCCCCCCCACACCCCCACACTCTACGCCTTCCTCTTTCTCCCACCCCTTCTGAGTTCCACCTGCCCTAGTACGACAGGTCAGAGCAGACCGCACTACTGTTCATTGGTAGACAGCTCTGAAGTCACACACAGTTCCAGCCAATCTCTTACGGCAGACAGGCAGCATCGCACGTACTCCCCTCCCCAACCAGACAGGGCCATAGAACGAGTTGACCTCAGCGCCAAACACTCATCTCGGAAGTGGAGGGTCCGTGTGGAAGTGCTAACACCGGAGAGGAGCGAGGCTGGTTCGTTCAATTTACACCACTCCATGAAATAGTCAGGCAGGGATGTGTTCAGTGTCCACGACCTCGACTCATTAATCCCCATTACGATGAACGCTCTCTCTCTCTCTCTCTCTCTCTCTCTCTCTCTCTCTAAAACACACACACACACACACACACACACACACACACACACACACACACACACACACACATAAACACGAAAGCATGCACACCCTTACGCACACGCGCTTCAGGCAATCACACACGCATTCACACATACATACGAGCTCGTGCGCATGCACGCACGCTCGCACGCACACAGGCACGCACACACACACACACACACACACACACACACACACACACACACGCACACACACACAACAAACACACAACACACACACACACACACACACACACACACACACACACACGCGGGCGCGCGCGCATTCACACATACACACATACATCTCTCTCTGTCTCTCTGTCTCTGTCTCTGTCTCTCTCTCTCTGTCTCTCTCTCTCTCTCTCTCTCTCTCTCTCTCTCTCTCTCTCTCTCTCTGTGTATGTATGTGCTTGTGTGTGTGAACGGGCGCGCGCGTGTGTGTGTGTGTGTGTGTGTGTGTGTGTGTGTGTGTGTGTGTGTGTGTGTGAATGCGCGTGCGCTCTCGCGCTAGTGTGTGTGTGTGTGTGTGTGTGTGTGTGTGTGTGTCCACACAAACAAAAAACACTCCAAATCCTTTGTACCTGGCACATTTTGCCAAGAACACATTCACCCCTCTAAGCTTACTTAATTTTGATATAGCTTTCCAACAAAACACTTGACTTTGGGTACACTGATCGACCAACGTGACAGACATTCATTCCCCCTCAGCATAAACCACGTTGAAATACAGTGCTACGCTTTGGGCAATATAGTGAAAACACTAGTGGTAGAATAATGCGCTCAGAGAACTCGATCTTCCGCAATTGAAATCCAGTCCATTTCCTGCAGGTTACCTGTCCAAGGGGGAAGAGTATCGGAAAATGGCTTTCACCTTGTCTGCACAAATAGAACAGATTGCATCAGTTAATTTCTGGAAAGGAAATGACGGTTGGTATCACTGACCTTCGATCAGCAGCCAGGAACATGATGAGTGTCTACTGTCAGACAAAATGGAGCAGTCTGAGTGGACACAAATAGTCTCGCAACTCCAGTATAGAACTGACCCGAGGATAGGTTTAACTTTGAAAAGATACGTACTCACTAAAGCAGCAACAACGCACCGTTAATTTTTCACTGGTTGATAAGAGGAAACATCACACACTTATCACGCAAGTGACAAGACAGGCAACTGTCAAAGAAAAAAAGTAACGGTAACCCATCAGAGATCAGTGAGCATGACGACAGTAACCTCTTACAGACGATATCTCCAGGGACAGGAAGATAGTGAAGGAAGGGGAAGGGAGCTAATGTGAAGAAGAGGGGGTGGTCACAGAGGAGCTGCTAGCTAATGGCGTCTGAGTTACCTGCCAGTGGGAATGAGAGAAGGGAAGAAGAGGTGATCCCCGCTGCTGTTCCTACAGCGCTATCATAGAGAGAAGGAGAGGGTCTATGGCTGTGTGACCCAGGGAAATTGCCGTGTCACATTTTTACTGTCTGTAGTTAGATACTTCTGAAGGGCTATCACCAGACATTTGGGCAGGACGAACTTGTTGTAGTGATCGGATCATTCTGAAGATGTTAAGAATGTAGAAGGGGAACAGGGAGGGAATGAAACTGCAGTACGGAATGAAAATCCACGTGTTCAGAAGACACGGAAAACCAACGAGGAATAATTTTGTGCTCTTGTAAGCTGATGCTTTGGTGTCCTAACCTGGTGTTTAAAAGTACAGGCTTTTGATAGAAAAAAAAGCAAGAGGCATTGGCATTATCAAGATGCAAGAAGTTTAATTTGAATGCTTTACATTGTAAAAAACATTGTTTTGTTTGAAACAGATATTTACGTAAAACGTTAGATGTAACAGAAAGGCTGGACAAATGCAGTTCTGATTGAATACACTGGGGCAAAACAAAACATGTATTTGTTTCTTCTCTTCATGAAGTTCTGTAGGGGTTTTAGGTGTAACACATTATTCTTGTCTTTTTTCATGTCTTTTCTGCTGCTGTGTTACTTAAAGACCTCTGTTTTTATATTCTTCTTTCATTTCCCATGCTATGTCAAGCTAGTAGCTGTTCCACAATGTTATCATTTCTTGTTAAAAGACAAAAGGTGTCTCTCTCTACCCTTGCTTATGAAAAGAATAAACATGCTCATGGTCATTGCACGACTGAAAATATGTCCTACTGCATGAAGGCCACAATATTGCGATAAGCGTTCCACACCGTAGTGGTTTCAGTAGGGGTCGTGCGATATTCAGTAGTGCACGTCTGTTGTGAATGATAACTGGCCATGCCGCCCAAACTTTCTCCTCAGCTCTGGCATGATATTGGACACAGATGATGATTACCTGATGAGGAGAAGTTGGTTAAACACAGTTTTTTTGTTGTTGTCGTCGTCGTTGTTGTTGTTGTCTCGTTGTCGTCGTTTTTGTAGTTGTTTAACTAAGACTGATGACATTTGGAACTATTAGCATCAAAAAGTGGTCATTTGAGTCAAAAAAGTGTTGAATAAAATTAGCTGAAGAGTCACCTGAACTCATGATAGCGTTCATTAGCTAACGGTCTAAAAGTGTTTTCTGAACTAAGGGCGTGTTTAAAAAAATAAGATTATCCAGCTGAGACGCAAAACTGCATTTTAATAGACAGGCGTGCATGAGGAATTCTATCTTGTGTCCCTGCTGGTTATGATTTCAACTGCATATGCTGATTGTCTTATAACAAGATTACGTCAACCAGATCCGGTGAAAGAGAACTGCAGTTTAAGAACGAAACCATTACTTTTGCGTAAGGTGATTCGTCGAGAAAATCCTGATAAAAAAAAAACGGATGCATGACCCACTAAACTTTAATGGAGACACTCTGCCAAGTGCGCTTCTGGATTCTTGTTTAAAAAGCAAAAGCTGATGTTATGCTTGTAAGATACACGTGCTGTGTTGCAAACATCTGGGTCATTCTGTCATGAAGACCACTCGGTGAGAGTGGTCAGATAAACTGGACGGTTCAGCTAAGGGACCCCAAGACAGACGTTGGATTAATGGAGATGCCACACCCTTCGTTTTCGTTACTGGCACCCAGGAGACGTTAAATGAACAGGGGTTGGGAACGGGTGGGATGAAACGATTAGGTGAGTGACGGAGAAGAAGGAAAAGCATAGAGGAGGGGAGGAGAGGGGGACAACAGAGCAGACACCACTGACAGTGTCTTTAATGGAAGAGGGAACAAATGAGAGGGGAAGGTGCTGTACAGCGTCATACTCAGCTGTTATTTCACTGTATGTGCATTGTTAGAATTTGTGTCAAGGGACAGGATCATATTCGGCGTTCATTTGTTTTTTCTGTCTGTCTGTTCACCCCCCCCCCCCCCCCCCCCCCCATATATCCTGCCCTTCATCTCTATCTGTTCATATGTTCGCAGGCGTGTGTATGTAAACCATTCTCTCTCTCTCTCTCTCTCTCTCTCTCTCTCTCTCTCTCTCTCTCTCTCTCTCTCTCTCTCTGTGTGTGTGTGTGTGTGTGTGTGTGTGTGTGTGTGTGTGTGTGTGTGTGTGTGTGTGTGCATGACTCTGTCATGATGACCACTTGACGACAGTGGTCAGCCAAACTGGACGGACTCCAAGACAGACGCCGGGTTGATGGCGATGCCACGCGCTTCGTCTTCGTTACTGGCACCCAGAAGACATTAAGTGGACGGAGGGCGGGAACAGGGAGGATGGGATGATTAGTGAGTGAAGGAGAAGAAGGTGAACCATAGAGAGGGAGGGGGGGGGGGGGAGGCAGGGACACACCAGTGACCAGTGTCTGTAGTGGCTGAGCGAAGAAGCTGGACGGTCAAAGCGCTGTGCAGAGTCATACCCAGCTGTTGTTTCACTCTGTACTCATTGTCAGAATTTGTCAGGGAGATGATCATGTTCGGTGTTCATTTGGTGTTCTGTCTGTCTGCTTATCTCCCTTTATCCCGCCTTTCTTCTCTATCTGTTTATATGCATGCGGGCGTATGTATGTATACTATTTCTCTCTCTCTCTCTGACTCTGTCAATAGGACCATTAGACTCTAGCGGTCAGCCAAACTGGACAGACCCCAAGACAGACGCCGGTTTAATTAATGGCGATGCCTCGCGCCTCGTCTTCGTTACTGGAGCCCAGAAGA
>JADBJO010001663.1:327500-337500 GCA_016801955.1 Conus betulinus
GCGCAAGCAGGAGCGCGCAAATGAAGGGAATGTAGACTATTTCCAGGGCTTGCTTCCTTTGCCTCAGTGACAGAGGAAAAAAAAAACTTTGGGAGATTGCAATCCTGATTCAAATTCACACATCATTTGGCGGAAGTGTGCTATCATGAACCATGGCCACGTGTGAAGAGTTGTGAAATTTGAAAATGTGACCTGACCTGCTCCAATCCCCTTCCCCACGCCTCCCTCTCCCGTGACCTAACTCCTTTCACCCTCTCTCTCTCTCTCTCTCTCTCTCTGTGTCTCTCTCTCAGAAACTGATCGCCTTTGTAGGCTGAAGGAAAAATCGATTCCAAGATCGATTTTGATTCCCAGAATCTGCGCAACCTCTCTATCATGCGGTGTCAAGTAAACCAACACGTGAGACACAGCGCCCCATAACGTATTTTAAGAATGCTGATAGACTCTTAGGACCGCCATATCCTCACTATCAGTCAAGATGGAGTTTTCAGGTCTTCTGTTGACAAGCTAACTGTATGATATATCAGACACTCCTCACTGTCTGCCCCTTAATAGGCCGTTTTTGTTCAGCCTAACGTTTGTTCACATTGCAGTTTTAACGTGAAAATCCCCTTCAAAAGGTTAAAAATCAGGTCCGAGAATCCGGTATATCATAATTATGGGACAAAGTTTTTGGTATCATACTCCATAACTAACCATGATCACTATTTTTCAAGACAAGACTGAAGAAGAAAAATAAAACGGAAGGCATGAATGGGACCCAGAGAAATACTGTGCTCAGCTTACAAACCAACCTGCCAGCAGCAGTCTTGCACCGCCTTTGAAGTGAAACAGACAACAATTAGTCCCGTGCTTAAGGAGCAAATGGTGATGCTTTAATTCAGCCTTTATGAGGCAATGGGTGGTGATGTAGTATAGTCCTTGTGATGCAAACGGTTGTGATTTTGGTCCAGTCATTGTAATGCAAACAGTGGTGATTTTGGTCAGTCCTTGGTATGCAAACGGTGGTGATTTTGGTCCAGTCCTTGTATGCAAACGGTTGGTAATGCAAACGGTGGTGATTTTGTTCCAGTCCTTGTAATGCAAACGGTGGTGATTTTGGTCCAGTCCTTGGTATGCAAACGGTGGTGATTTGGGTAGCTTGGCAACCATATATTACAACAAAAAAGAAGTACATAGTGTGGTGATCTGAAGTGGATCACATGTCACAGCCGTTTCTGTGATAAAAGTACATAATCCTGAGGACTGAAAAGGAACAACGGGGAACTGAGACATAAGGAAAAGAAACATCACACTTTCAGTAAGAATACCATATTATCATTAATCTCTTAACTGTAAGGTCCTTTGGGCATCACTTCAGCAGACTATCCTTTCCATCCTCGTCTGTCCTTTAATGCTGTCTGGAAATCACCAGTGCGCGGTTTGTTTATTCCTGAACTCTCTGTCCATCTGTCACTTCTTCTGTTTTCAAGTACAATACTTGTGAGATCTTTTTTTTTGCAAGGCTCAATGATCGAGGGATGTGATAATGCCATATAATGCCATTTCAACTGTCATTGTTTACTATTTTCTGCAGGTCTTTAAAGGGGCCAATGGTTGCCTCGATTTTTTTTTTTTTTTTTTTTTTTTTTTTTTTTTTTTGGTAATTGGTGACGTTATAAGACTTTGTGGAAGCTTGGATTATTCTTAGTAGGTCTGGTATAAGGGCCACGTTTCCATGTATAGAGAAAGATTCATCTCACTATTGTGCGTAACATTCTCAATTTAGAACAGACTTATATGCTGGTGTTGTTCCAGATGGTCTTGTAAAACACAAGCAAGAGAGAGCTGTTATGCCTCGGCCAGTCAAGAGAGAACTACTGATTTGACCCCCCTCCTCTGTCACACATTGGTCCAAGGTGATTGAAAATGCTTGTTGTCTCAAGATTTTAATCACTTGCCTTGATGTCGTTTTGGTGCCTTTGGTGCTGTTTACCGTTGGTTTAGTCTTTTCAGCAGTGATTTCTATGCCATATGCTGAAGAACGTTTGTCCAGGCGTTTTACTAATTGGGCAAGTTCTTCTTTTTTACACAACAAAACCATCACTGTCATCGCCAAAGTGTAGGTCGGTGGCGGTCCTGAATCCAGTGTCTACTGTCCCATGGTTTTCTAAGCATCAGTCACGAGTGTTTTCAGAAAGATGTGAATGAAACTGAGGAGGGCAGACAGCCCTGCCTGACACCAACAGTTGTGCAGAACCATTCGCCAGAGCTGTAGAGAACTGCACTGGCACTCTTTCACTAAGTTGCTCTATCACCCTGACAGGGTTCCTATTGATTTTGTACTTCCTTTAAATTTCCCCGAGTTCTGCGTGCCAGACCACGTCAAACGCTTTTTTTTTAAGTCGATCAAAATATGGTAAAAATTGTTCTGTTTCAGATGCTGCTCACAAAGGATGTTGATGTTGAAGATGTCTTTAGGGGTGCTTCTTGAAGTTTGGGAAACCTGCTTGTTCCTCAGCGAGAATATATTCTCCTTGTGATCGCAGTCTGTTGAGTAAACTCTTCATTACCACTTTACTAAAGTGGCTGACAAAGTCATAGTGCGGGCAATTTGACATTGGTAAAGTTTACTATTGGAACATGTTATGACCATGGATTATCTCCAGGCCCTGGCCATTCTCTAATCTGCCAGATTTTGTTACAGGTGATTTTAGGATCTTGATATCTCTCTCCGATCGTGCATTTGCTGTGTTCAAGCTGGCGTTCCTTTTTAAAAACGATTTTACCGCTGCCTCTCTTCATTTGCAAGGCAAGGACAGGTTGATCATCCGCACTGGTTACTCGAGGACAGTTCAGCACAGCTGGATCTTGATAGTCTAATGATTGTACAATTCTGAGCAGAACTCAGTCCAGCGCTTAAGAATATTGAGTTCTTCAGTGACACATTATCCTGACTTTCTCTGGGATGGTGCAGACTCCTCTTTGTTTACTGATTGTCCATTGTTTTATTATCTAGTATGCTTTTCTGGCACTATATTTATCCAGGATAACCAGGGTAAAACGGTTAGAGTTCAGTGTGATTTTTTTTCTGGTAGTGGTGGTGGTTTTACCTTCTTCCTCTGTTTTGCGCCATTAGTTGCACTCTCCTTCTCTGTATTTTTGCCGGTCTCGTTTTCGTTTTGAATTCTCTTCAGTTGTTAGATAGTCACTGACTGCATTGACCGAGGGCTCATTTTTTCGTTGAACAATAAATGAATAGTGAAACGTTACCAAAGTCAAGACTAATTCAAAACATGTGTAAATTTGGGCTAAGCAAGGAAATCAAAACGGTGTCTAAAAAGTGATCAATCAATCCCTTTCCACAAACAAGCCTGTCTTGGGGGGCAGCAAATGTGAAACTGAAAATCAGAAGAGGGAGGAGCGCCTCACAGCAGGGATAGCACGTGCAGCAAGGTTGAGACATGCAAATTATAACTTGCTGATTGCACAGACTCCAAGAAAGTGTCAATCTACCCAGATGAATCACAGTCCATTCCCTCTTTTCAAGAATGGCGGAAAGACCGTGTCAGAGATTGTCCAATATCCGTTTTCAGTCCAAAAATAGACCATCTCGAAAGTCGGTGAAAAAGCTGTGATGTCTTTTCTGAAGAGGGCACTGACATCCAGACTGACGACAGTGAGTTTTTCAGAAGTCGCTGCACGATCTCCTTGATTGGCAGGGAAACCGTCACGTGCCTCAGTGTCGACCGCTATTGATTAGGGTTGTCTGCAAGTGACGGCACTCCACTTGGCCACTTCACCTTGCCAGTGTGGTGCAGTCTGCGTCTCCTGAATGGACGTGTAGGTCTGCCCTGACCACAGAAACGGAAACCAGGAAAGCAGAAAGACCAGAAAGGGGAGAAAAACAAACGGTGAACGAAGAGAGAGAGAGAGAGAGAGAGAGAGAGAGAGAGAGAGAGAGAGAGAGAGAGACAGAGAGAGAGAGATTGTGTGTGTGTGTGTGTGTGTGTGTGTGTGTGTGTGTGTGTGTGTGTGTGTGTGTGTGTGTGTGTGTGTGACTATCATCATCTGCCCTAAACGTAACTGCAACTTTATGGTTTCTTGCAGAATAAGAGTAATCTTTTACAATGCGTGAAAATACGTTTTTTGTTTTTGTTTTTTTTTTTTTTTTTGTGTTTTTTTTTTTTTGTTTGTTTTTTTCCGGGTGTGTGATGGGATGGGGCATATAAAACACACACGAAAAAGCGCCGACTTTAAAGATACACCTCCACACAAAGTTCTTGTTTAATCTGTCCATCAACATGCCAAACTGGTGGCTTCTCTAGGGACTGGTAATATTAGGACAAACCACAATAGAATGCGTGTTTTCTTGATCCCAGAATACAAATTCCTCACACCTACATGTCCACGCGAAATGTCTACCCAGTCATATGATGCGCCATTGACTAAGTCTTCATCTCTCATTATCCTCCTTTGTACACGGCGTAAAAGCACTGGCAGGTTAAAAAGAGAAGTGAAGATGCGAGGAAAATAGGGAGGACTATCGAGCAAAAATCTAAACCATGACCAAGAAGGAAAGAAAATGTAATTCAAGCACACATTCATTTTGGAAGAAGAGCAGGGAATGAAGGATTACCAAAAATAAACAAACAAAACTGTCTGCAATGAAGATCCTATCGACAACACTGGTTTTGGCACGTGAACGTTATTTTGTAAAACAAGTCAGACAAGGGGTATGGAGTTGTCTGGGTGTGGTGAGAAGGGATGGGGAGATGGATTATTCTTCTAGGGGAGGAGGTTCATATTAGTAATGGAAATGGGTATAGGGGGCGTTACCAAAAGCACTCGCCAAAAACATGTACCATAATTTTCCCACTCATACGAAAGGTGTCCTTCAAATAAAGATGGGTTCTCGTTTGTTCAGGCTTACAAAAACATTGGTTACAGCGTCAGTGCTTCTCTCTTTTCTCTACAAAGAAATGCTGATTCAAGACAGCATCACTGGTTTTGTTGCTCATCTTTAAGAATGCTGAAACATGACAATCGCTGTTTCTGCTTATTCTCTGTCAAGTAATATTGGTAAAGAAAATGGCATCAATGTCTAATTTCTCTGACAAAACTGTGAATACAAGACAGCGTCAGTGCTGTTTTTCTTCCTTTATTAAGAAATGTTGGAAGTAGACAAACATTTAAGCTGTTAGGCGTCCTCTTTCAAGAGCACACACATGAGGAGACAGTGCAAGGAACGAAGTTTCCTGAAGCAACAAGAACAACAACAACAATAACAACAACAAAAAACACCAAAAGAAAGAAAGAAAGAAAAGAAAGAAAGATATAGCCTTTGCTTTGAAGTTTGGCAATGTCATGTGAACCCAACGTGGTTTTAAGTCTGTTGTCAGCACAGAAAACCCCTAAAAGGTTAGGTAATGTTAAAGGTCATACGACACTACTAGTCCCCGAGTTTGAAAAAATAAGCAGTGGCATTGATCCCAGTGTTGTCTGAAAGTAAATGACTGCATCGATCCCGTTTTTGTTTGAAGTTTAATGATTGCAATAAACTCAGCGTTGTTTGAAGTTTGATAATGCTACTTAAACCCAGTGTTGTTGAGTTCATCTACTAGTACCTCATCCTGAGTTGTTGGAAGTTAGTGATAACATTAAATTCAGTGTCGTTTGAGGCCTGGTGACAGCACTGAAACCCACCCTGTGCCTTGGAGATTGACATGGCAATAAACTCGTGTTTGAAGTGTAGTCACGGCTTTGAAACTGAATGCCAGCTGTGATTTCATAGATTCCGTTGGTTCCTGCAAGATTGAAATGACTGGCTTAAAAATCTATCAGGCGCCTCAGTGTCACCCCTTATTAACTGAAGATCTCTTCCCCCGCTACCATGCCGCTCAGACTGTTGTTTTTTGTCAGACAATCGTATTCATCATGAAGTCCTGTAAATATAACGATCTTCCAACATGACAGGAAAGAACTGATAAAAGACGGTAGAGAATCAGCTTACCCAAAGCAAAGGATTATAACTGCGTGAAATATAGGATGTTTATGTCGTGACACGATTTTATCTAAGACATCCTTTTTTGTGTGTTTAGTTACTTTTATCTGACTTGAAAACACGAAGACAGAACTGTACATTTCAGCTTGCAACACCACCAATAACCTGACAAATGGCTGAATGACTGATTATTTTTGTAAAGTGATGCTTTACTTTTGATGCCTAGATTTTACATACGAATTTCACTTTCATATTTCATTATGCAGGTGGAAACACAACTCTTCCTGGGGGAAGAAAAGCTCATGTTGAGTCTAGATAAGCATCACCATCCTAGCCACCAGTGTTCCCAGAGGCATTATTATAACAGCAATGAATAGCAGCTACGTGATACCAGGAAGGCTCTCTGTGACATTTCTGAATCCTTCACTAATGCACTCCAGCGGTGACCGTCTCACTGTTGTTTAACAGAAATTTAAAAAAAAAAGCCTTTTTTTCCAGGCGGAAGCAGATCAACCACCCGGTATCCAGCAGCGAGGCAATAGCCATCATCCACAACTTCTAGTGGAAGGAAGAAGACTAGGCATCAGCATTGCTGTTGCCTCAAGTCGCCAACTTGAAAGACATGAGCAGACAACTCCTTTCCGCTTGAGCACTGGCTGCTGCTGCAGACTGCTGAGCCATCTTTCTGACTTTGCATTTTACGCACAGACAAAAAGTCCCTGAGGGATGAGAAACCCGATCTCTGAAGACATACTACGACACTGTCAAGTCCATGGCACGCCACAACACTAAACCTTACTTGAGGTCGAGGGAGCGGAGCTCAGGACCAACCTGTGGTGCGGCGATCTGGAGAAATGGCTGGCTTCATCAGGGTGACCAGCAGCATTTGAAATCTGAAGAAGAAACTACTTCCGCAGTACAGAACTCTCTCTCTCTCTCTCTCTCTCTCTCTCTCTCTCTCTCTCTCTCTCTCTCTCTCTCTCTCTCTCTCTCTCTCTCTCTCTCTCTCTCGTTCATTCTTTTCTTCATTTATTTATTTATTCATTTGTTTATTGATTGATTTGTTTATTTATTCATTCATCGACTTCCCCGTAATTTCTATTTGCACCCTCCCTCTGTTAAGGCCCTACCTTCTCCCACACCTTACCCCCCCCCCCCCCTCCTCCTGCACTCGTTGCCGCCTCAGTTCACCGAAATTATCTTCTGTGCATTGAATTGATTTTCGCAAATGTTTTGTGCATATACGGATTTGTGGTTTGCAATTTCATCCTCCACCGACTTCGGCTTCATTGCTTTGTTTTGAAGGAAACATACACAGAAAAATCTTCTGTATTTGTTCTTTTTTCTCAAAAATAAAAAATAAACTCCGATCTGGCCGTTCTTTTATTCGTTCGATCTCTTTCACTGAGTCCCCTACTTCTCTTCTCTCTCTCTCTCTCTCTCTCTCTCTCTCTCTCTCTCTCTCTCTCTCTCTCTCTCTTTCTCTCTCAGAGACAAACAGACAGAGAGACAGATAGATAGACATGCATATGGACAGACAGACAGACTGAAGAACGAAGGAGAGTGGGGGTGGGGTGGGCAAAGAGAGAGAGAGAGAGGGGGGGGGGGGAGTGAGATGCCATGAGGAAAAAGGAAGGGTAGAATGACTTGGGGCGGGCAGATTCTCTCCTCAGCTCTTCACCCCAATATTGTCAGAGATAATCTTTGCCTGCAAAGGTATACAGAGTGCACCACAGAAGACAAACAGGGGAAAGCAATTCAGAAATTAGCACACGATGCACATGAGCTGCTATCGCCGCTCTGAAATGCACTGTGTACACACCCCGTGTCTCTCCAAGATGAACCCGCCGCTTATCTCAAGGTTTACGACGGACAAGGAAAACGGGCCATGATAAGGGGAGGACGGGGGGGGGGGGGGGGGGGGGGGGGGGGGGGGGAGGGGGGGGAGGATAGGTCGAAACGTCCAGGCGGAAAATACGATAGGACAGACAGTCTGGCATCACACAGAGAAGAACCTGGCATCAGGTTCTGGCTGTAGAAAACAAAAAACAAAGCAAAACACAAACAAACAAAAAAAAAACAAAAAAAACGTGAAGGAAATAGACATGTTATCAAAGAAATGCTTGGGAAGTCTTTTGCAGAACCGGGTCGTTCGTTTGTATTCCGGCTATTTCCAGCTTTTACTTCCCCTTGTGGCACAATGAGTTGCCTGTATGTACTACGTCAAAGGGGGGATTCAGGAAATGCTTAACATATGTGAAAGTCTGCACTGTTCTGACTGTCATGTAGTTTCCAATTTAATCTTCCACCATGATCAGACACTGAAGGCACAAATCCATCTGGATCCGTCTGCAAGCTTTGTTGCAAGAATGCACCGAGTGCGGCATAGCGCTGGTTATGTATACACGGACAGACACATTTTCAAACCGTTATTCACAATAACGACTTTTGGTAAGTTTGTATCAGTCTTTGGTGTCAACAGCATGAGGTCTGTCTCCGGATGGACGGGGAATGGTGTCTGTTGAAGACAAGCCCCGTCCATTGTGGTGATTACAGAGTCACGTCAAAGATGTTTAGTCACATGACAGGATCCTGACTGGACTTCTGTGTGGACTGATTGACCAAGGAAGGGTTGGGACTCACCGACATAAAATGACACAGCTAAGTATGGTCAGTGAGGAAGATTATCCATGGGTCAGTTCAACTTGAGGTGTACTCATGACCTACCTTCTCCGAAACGGGATGATTAGTTTTCATATTCCTTCTTGAAAGATACGATGTTCGTTTCAGGTGCCAGAGATGTATCATTCCCACATGAGTAAACTGTAACGAGAAAGGCAGTCTAGCTGTCTATGGTAGACTTTGTTTCAGCAATCCAACAGGTATTTACGTTAAAAGAATGAAAAAACGGAGAAAATGGCTAAGTTGTCTCTTTTTGCATCGCAGTGGTCAGAGGAAACAGTAATGGCATCTGCTTTTGGGGATACCTGCAGGTCAGGCCCGAAGCTTTTGGTTGTTATATAGATAATGCGATGTGAAATTAATATCAGTGGCATTTGTGGGAAACAAAATGAGTATTGGATCCGAGTGACCTGACCTCTTGAACAGAATTTCTTTCTTGTTGTTGTCTGACCAAACCATGATTTCTTTGAGGTAATTCAGCATAGGTACGATTGGATGAGATGCATGAAAAGGCTAAATTTGACATGCATACTTTGGCAAAGAATGTGTTCAATAATGTAGAACAGATTCCACGATGAAACAGTGTCATGCCATAAAAATAAATTCTAAAAAAAAGGAACGAAAGTGGTTTCTTTTCGTTTTTTTTTTTCGCTACGATTAGAAGAAAATGGGAAAACCGTTAATTAATTTACACAAGCGTAGAATCTACAAATGCAAAATATCTTGTTTCATTAATGTCGCAGATGGGCGGGCAATTATGAACGTCTGGTTGGCATGATTTGGAAATGCTCCAGTCTCATGATTTTCTTCCAGACTGGAGTGGTAGGGCATGGCATTGATAACTTTTTCAGAAGAATGAAAGGTGGAAGCTGTGAAAGCTTATACGTCGACAAGGAGAAGATTTTTTAAAACGTGTACTTTCCCGGAAAAACAGGAAATATGAACGGAACATAAAAACACTGGTCCCCAGGCCTTAGCAATGAAATTTTCCTAAATGAGAGTGTGATAGCAAACAGATGAAAAGACGGGTAAGCATGCACAACTGGGTCAAAAGAACTGTGTGTATCTGCTTTCCTCATTTCAAAAAGGGCCCATGCTAAAATGGACAAACATGAAACGCCTGTAGAATTCTGGCCACTTCCCTTTTTATAGGAAACAGTGCGGTGCTTTTCTTCTTCCACTTTTCAAGACCATAACGGATATGGCACGTCTCTTAAAACTCACTAAAAAACGTCGAAGTTTTGAAATCTGGTGACAGCTCTGAAAATCAATGGGACGGCTATGGCTTCATAGCAAGTCCCTGTACGAAACTGAGGACTGGTCAAGAAAGCTGTC
>JADBJO010001663.1:342500-357500 GCA_016801955.1 Conus betulinus
GACAGAGACAGACAGACAGACAGAGAGTCAGGAGAGGTCATGAAAACCTCTGCAGACATCAGACACGTGTCATGACGCTTTCTGACTGGTGCACGCACTTCCTCTTGAACCACGCACGTGCAAGAAAGGAAACTTTTCAAGGGGTCAAAGGTAACCGCAAAGGCAGAAGGGCAGGTTGTGTGTTGATTTGTTTGTGGGTGGTTATGGAAGCGTAACAGCTGCCTTTCGATTTGGTGACAAAATACAAATCGCACTCCTCCCTGAAGTTTCTGAGTGCTTCCAGCAACGTTGCACCACAAAACTCTTTTCTTCCTATATTAAAGAACTACAGATCTCTGCTGCCATTTGTAATAATAATTAACTATGAAAGTGGCAAATGAACGGGAAATACGATGTTAAAACAATCTAGGATCTAACTCAGCTTCCTTTCATTTCACAGTCACTTCGTTTTTAATATGAAGAAAATAAATGTTTGTGTTAAAGTGCTGGATGTCTGAAAAAAATGTGCTGAAGTTATGCTCGTTCATTCTCTTTGTCCTCGTGTATCAAAAATATTACTGTCCTCTGACGAGTCAGCAATTGATCTCTCCCTCCTCTTGTGTAAAAAAAAGGCGTGTATATTTTATAATCAAAACAATACAATTCGTATTGTTTAACTGTCTGGCTAACATCTTCTCCATTCAACGACAGGTGTTTTGTGTCCATGTGTAGTTAAACATAGAAGTTGTTCCACATTTCAGAGAGTAGTCACAGCAATATGTATGTCCAGTGCGGGGGCTTAGAGAAAACAGAGTGCTCCCGCTGTTGAATGCTCTACCACATGTGGACAGAGAGAGAGAGAGAGAGAGAGAGAGAGAGAGACGAGTGAGAGAGAGAGAGAGAGAGAGAGAGTGTGGTTGTGTATGTTTGTGGTGTGTGAGTGTGGGGTATATGAGGGTGTGTGTGTGTGTGTGTGTGTGTGTGTGTGTGTGTGTGTGTGTGTGTGTGTGTGTGTGTGTGTGTGTGTGTGGTGCACATGTGCGCGCGCCCGCGCGTGCCCTGATGAAGCCTCTGTGTTCAGCTGGGCTATGAACCCACCGACATGGCTTGCCCACCGTGCCTCCATCCAAGGTGAAACTTTCTGAGCTGTATTCTTGCTTAGAAAGAAGTCGACTAGCTAGCGACGACAAGTAATCGCTTCTTAGGAAGATGCACTTTCTTACATCGATGCATCCTTTATGGCATATTCAATGCCTAGTAGACAACACCAGTGGTTTAGATCCGCTCATCTTGTAGTGCTGTTTTGTATGGTGACACTGCCCTAACCCATCGACCTCGTTCACTCCACCCCTACTTCCATCCACATAGCCCATTCGCACAAAACTGATTCGTTGCCTCTACCTCAGTCTGTCTATCTACCTTCCCTTTTGTTTCTTTCTTTTTCTCTCCTGACTATTCTTTCTTTTTATCACAAAAAGGGAGAGAGAGAGAGAGAGAGAGAGAGGAGAGAGAGGGAGAGGTGGAGGGAGGGAGAGAAAGAGAGGAGAGGAGATGAGAAGGGAGAGAGAGTGCAACGTTCTTTTTGGGCAAAAGAGATAGGAGACAGAGAAAGAGAGAAAGAGGATGTGGGTGAGGGAGAGAGAGAGAGCGCCAGAGAGAGGCTCAGAGGGAGAGACAGAGAGAGAGAGAGGAGAGAGCCAGAGAGAGCAGAGAGGAGGAGAGAGAGAGCACGTTTGGCGAGAGAGGGACCGAGGGGGAAGGGAGGAAGCGAGGGAGGAGAGAGGGATAAACGTCTTGGGGGGAGAGAGGAGGTGGAGAATGAGAGAGAGAGAGAGGGATGAGAGAGGGAGAGGGGATGAGAGAGAGAGAGAGAGGAGAGAGACGAGAGAGACGAGGAGAGAGGAAGAGGGAGGAGAGAGGAGGAGCCGGAGAGGGAGAGAGCCTGGGAGAGAGAGGAGGCGCCTGAGAGAGAGACGTTTGGCAGAGAGAGCGCGAGACAGAGGGGAAGTGGAGAGAGAGCCGAGGGAGAAGGGGAGAGACGGATTGAGACCTTCAGCCGAGACGAGAGAGAGGAGCCGTTGGCAGAGGAGAGAGAGAGACCGAGGAGAGAGAGAGATCTGACAGAGGGGAGAGCGAGGAGACAGAGAGGACCGAAGCGAGGGGGGGAGAGAGAGGATAACAGATTGCACGAGACGGAGGAGAGAGGGGCAGACCAGTGAAACACACACACAACACACCAACACAGAGAGAGAGAGAGAGAGAGGACGAGAGAGAGAGAGAGGGAGCGGGAGAGACGAGGGAGAGAGAGAGAAGAGAGAGAGAGAGAACGTCTGGCACAAAGCCCTCAGGCATCAGAGTCTAGTAAATGGAAGGGGTCATAAAAATGTCTGCAGACGTTTAGACACGCGTCATGGCGCTTTCTGATTGGTGCACGCACTTTCTCTCGGACCAGTCATGCGCAAGAAAGGAAAACGGTTCAAGGGGTCGAAGTGAATGGCAAGGGCAGAAGGGTTACCTGTGTGTTGATTAGTTTTGCGAAAATGTTATGGTAACGTTTTGTCACCGTTCGGTCGTGGTGAGAGAAATCATCTCCTTTCTCAATTTTCTCTTGTCAGATTACCGAACACAGTGAAAGTTTAACACTGTTTCTCATGATTGTAAGGATTTTTGCTTGATGTGTACAAAACTTTTGCGTGTATGTATGTAATAATAATTATAATAATATAATATATATATATATATATATATATATATATATATATATATATATATATATTATTTTGGGCTCTTAAACTTGAACGTCATAGATGTTGAGTTCCAGGGTTTTGTAGACTGAGGGGCTCAAATTCACTCTATAAAAATCCTCACACCTCTCCTTAGGGTTTTTGCACACTTTCAGCAATTTAACATCAAACTCTTGTCTTCCCGATTTGAAAAAAAAAAAAAAGAAATCTCGTTGCTGTCCATTTGTATTAATGATTAGCAAGCAAAGAGACAGAAATGAAAAAAAAAGAAAGATGACGTTGAAACAGTCTATGGTCTAATTTGGGCTCTTTTCATTTCATGAGCACTTCATTTTTAATGTGAGGAAGGTAATGTCGTTTTGATGTCTAAAGAAAATCTGTTCAAGCTACGTTCAGTCATTGTTAATGTAGTAACGTCCTCTGACTAGATGACAGACCAGCTGGCGTTCTACCTCTTCTTCCTCTGGCGCAAAAAAAAAAAAAAGAGTGAGATGGCAAAACAGACTTCGTGATCAGCACAAAGCAATGTATAAGGTTTATCAGTGTGACAAACATCTTGTCCATTTAACGGCAGTAAAGTTACATGTTCTAGGTGTTTTATGATCATGTATGGCTCATCTGGAAGTTGCTTTAAAATGCAGAAATGATGGCTGCATTGCTATATGGTAGTGTGGGGTCTTGGTGAAAAACAGGCTGTGTGTTTCTGCAGCTTGCTGCCTCCCACATGATGTGTGTGTGTATGTGCGTGCGTGCGTGCGTGCGATCGTGATCGCGTGAGTGCGTGTGCGGCGTGCGCGTGTGGTGTGTGTGGCGCGCGTGTGGTTGTCGCTGCGCGCGCGCGCGCGCGGTGGTGAGTGTGTGTGTGTGTGTGTGTGTGTGTGTGTGTGTGTGTGTGTGGTGTGTGTGTGCGTGGGTTTGTGGTGTGTGTCTGTGTGTGTGTCTCTGTGTGGTGCGCGCGCGTGCGTGTGTGCGTGCCGGGCGTGTGTGTGTTGGTGTGTTGTGTGTGTGTGTGTGTGTCCGCACGAGTGCTCCTTCAGTGTCATTATTTCACGAGTGCTGAACTCAGGATTCCCACTCACGCACCACAGAGAGAGCTGAGAGAGAGAGAGGAGAGAGAGAGAGAGGAGGAGGAGAGGGAGGACGAGAGAGGGAGAGAGGAGAGACTGAGTCACCGAAGATGTGGAGAGAGGAGAGGAGAGAGATGGAGAGGAGAGTGGAGAGAGAGAGAGGAGAGAGAGAGAGAATGAGAGAGAGACAGAGATGGAGAAGCGAGAGAGAGGAAAGAGGAGAGGGAGAAGAGAGAGGCGAGAGAGGAGGGAGAGAGATGGGAGAGAGAGAGAGGGCGAGATAGAGAGAGGAGGAGGGAGCGAAGAGGAAGGAGAGAGGCGAGGACCGAGAGAGACCAGAGGGACCCCCAGGAGAGAAGATGGAGGGGAGAGGTTGAGAGACCCGAGAGAGAGGGGAGAGTGGGAGGAGGGAGAGATGGATGAGGAGATGTTTGTTACTAGTCCACCAGAGAAGTGTCTGCGTGCCAGACCTTTGAGACACATAGTGAATAGTTAATACACCCGCAAGAGGAGAGTGGACGAGGAGAAGCGTGGTGTGGAGCGTACCCACAGGACAAGACAGGGTTGCCCCGACAGACTGAGGAAGAAGTGCTCGCAAAGTAACCGTACCTCCCAACGAGAACCGAGACAACGAGAGAGAGACCGAGGAGAGAGGGAGGAAGAGAGAGCGAGAAGAGACAGAGATCGAGGGAGAAGAGGGAGGAGGGAGAGAGACATGAGAGAGAGAGAGAGAGACAGACACAGACAGAGACAGAGGACAGAAGGGGGAGTGAGAAAGACAGGACAGACAGACGGACAGACAGACGGAGATTCATGGTCAGCGTCCGAGTCCAATATTTTTTGAAGGGGTACATGAATAAAAGAAACCAATAACGGAAACGAAAACTACAAACGGGATCAGAATGTTCAGCATTGGTCTTTCTCACACATAGCGGCTTTTCTTTGTTTAAACGCGTGTTTAAAAACAAAGGGCAAAGTTTTTGAAACAACTTTATTGGAGGCTTGAAGACATGACAAAAGCACAGTTTGAAGAAGAAAGAAGAGAGAAGAGAGAGAGCGGGGGAGAGGGGGGGCGGGAAGAGAGAGAGAGAGAGAGAGAGAGAGAGAGAGGAGAGGAGAGAGAGAGAGAGAGAGAGAGACGGAGAGAGAGAGAGTGAGGAATGAGCGAGAGAGGGAGGGGGGGGGGGGGGAACGGAAAGGAAAGAGAGACGGGAATGAGAGAGAGAAAGAGAGATTTTCGAAATTGACTGACGCTATAATCCTAAAAGCCAGCAGAATATTGGATTACTTGCATCAGAACTTGACTGAAGGAGATGAGAACCTGGTCAATGTCACACCTGTCCTGGAGAACACGGTTCCATGTGGAACTCTTTGACACAGAGGGATATCGATGAGATGCAAACTATTAAATTGGAGAAGGGTAGCTCGCTTTGTAATCAACCGCATCCACACATCCATCATGTCTTTTTTTTTTTTTTTTTTTTGTCGACAATCTCCAACTTTTCCACTTTTTTTTTTTTTTTCTTTTTTTTTCTTTTTTTTTTTCTTTTTCTTTTTTTAATGGGGCCTCCTTCCTCATATTTCACCATTGTCATCACATTTTTAATTACGTGACTCACACTCACCAAGCATAGTATGTATGTTTTTGTGTTTTTTCTTTTGTTGGTCTGTTTTTAACAAATAAACAATTCACTTGCTCATCTTAATGTTTTGCGTTTGAGACGAAAGAGTCTAGGTTTATTCGTGTTCTAATGTATAGTGCACTGACGCTGCTTAATTCACGGCCGACACCAAGCTTGTTTATTGCGCAGAAGAGACGATGTATTGGTAGGCAGTAGAAACACCTTAAACTTAAGAAGAAAATTTCGAATGTGAGATAGATGGCACAACACCTTCATTAAAAATTACACATGCTATCAGACAAATTTCATAGTCAGCCAAATATGACACACTTTCTTCAAAACACAATATATTACCTTTGCGAAAGGACTAAAAGTTCAGAAATCAGTATGATTGTGGTGGAAAATATCACCTGTTCCAATTAAAATATACAGAGCGCAAATCTTGAGCAGAAAAAAAAGCAAAGTGAAGACTACCACGTCCGGAGGAAAAAACAATGTTGGGATTGCATGATCATGTGCAGACTGTAGTAGAACAACAGATAAGCTGATTCGTCCATGCTATTAAAAAACTGCAAAAATTGAAAATACTGACAAATGTTAACGATGCAATGTATTGAAGAAGGCGATGTTATCACAAAAAAAAAACATACACACTATTAAGGAAAAAGAGCCCCAGTCTTAAGAAGTAGAACATGCGCTACATCTCCAGGGAAGGAATACAGTCTGTAGAATTTTCCTCCTAACAGGTAGATAACACACATGTAAAAATGACTAGCACTTTGGTCTCTGTGAGAGTTGACACCATCTCCAAAAAGAAGTGATATGGAATGTGGTAAATCTAATTAGCTTTTTTTCAGCAAAAAAAAAATGTACATGAATCGATTTCTTTAGTATGGCGCTTGACAAAAAAAAAAAATGTAGTTCATGTCACACTGTTTGTGCAAAATACCACACACCATATCAAAAGGTTTCACGCAGTTTCTGTACATTTACAATGTAAAAAAAAAAAAAAGAGAGATACTCAGTAAACCAAGGAATTCAACACGTTTTCAAGGGAAAAAGTTCAATTTGGTTTCAGGGAAAATCTCTTACCTCTTGTAGAAATCCATAAGATACCGCATCGCATTACATAAACGTGCACACAGATTTTGCGATGTGTAATGTAGTTTCTATGAAAGATGACGCTGTCCATGAAAATGACACACAAGCTGCAAAGAGAAATCATGATTAGAGACAGTTCAACACGACACGTACGTGTAAAATGACATCTCACGGGAGAGAAGACGAGAGAGGCTTTGATAAGATGACACCCTACTTAGAACACACGATGTTCTCTGGAGATGACAGCCAAGTTTCAGGACACGACGTCTGAGTCTTGGGAATGACAATACAGTGTCTTGAAAAGACGGCATTTCCTGAAAGAACCACATAGTCTCGGAAAAAAAAAGACGACACCATCCCTAAAAACAAAGAAACAAATTCTCAAACTGGTCTCCGACAATGCTTTCTGAAAAGAAGAGGATAATGTTGAAAAAAAAAAAAAAACAGACGGTCTCTGCATAATCCCATGATGTAAAGAGCTTTCTGAGAGATGTCGACATGCGGACAGGAGAAAAAAAAATAACCATCGATCATCAAATCCAACAGTTCCAGCTAAAATCATTTAATGGAAGATTTATGATGTGTCTAAAAATGTACACGCACATGGAAAGACTGACACTATCGTCCATTTACAAATAGGGAACTTAAGACTAACAGATATTCATCTGGTCCCCTTTGCACAGGACTCTTCAGAGAAACCTCAAGATGGAAGTCCCTCTACCTGCTCAGCGTGCGAAGCCTTCTTGCTAGTGAACGAAGTACTAGCAGTGGAGGTGTGAGATGGTTGCCGACAAGAAGAGAATAACTTTGACCGATAGAGATTCCAGACTCGACGATTGCAGACAAAGGCCAGGAAGAGCAGCAGACCCTGCAGACCTGTGCACAGATCTGTCAGCACTAGCATCCACTCACTGCTAAGCACCTGGCTCAGCAACGCTAGCACCCAGCCCGCCCCGTCACTGTGGACAGCTTGGCGTAGATCAGCACCTGACTACTTCCTCTCCTAGTAAGGTCCTGGGACCTCAGACATTGCATACGCACGATGGCAACCACCGTGTGAAGAAGAAACACACGAGGTTGGTGAGGACCACCACACCCAGAGGCACCACAAAGGCCAGGATCAGCAGTCGGTGCAGGCTGGTGTCAAAAGGAAGCACTTCCAGCCTCCGTACCCGATGCTGGAGCCACCCGACACAGAAGCAGATACCACGATGGTGATTATGACGATACCTGCAGACCCCAGCACTGTGAACAGCATATTGTGCAGGAAGGCCTTCTTCGTTTCACGCTCACTCAACGTATGCCTTGTTTTAGAGACGAAGACATGCATCATGTGCAGGCAGCAAACACCCATCCACAAAAGGGCCATCAGCCACAGCCAGTGGGGTGAACACACCCACTGAGATACACAGTGGCTTGATGTCAGGATTCCGGAGCCAGTACATTAACAAGCTCAGCTGAGCTGCTGCCAGGCTCAGTGACAGACCCATGTTGTTCAGACCGGGGAGAGAGCGCAGCTCCCTGAACAGGCAGTAGGTGAAGAAAGTGAGTGCCAGACAGGTCACAGACACACTGCTGCACACTACATACAGTATCAGACGGAGCTTCGATACCCCAGGACCCTGGTTTGATCACCGTCACATTTTGAGGAAATACCTCTTGGAACGTGTCGAAGCACATGGAGAGCTGCTGGTGTTGTTCAAGCCATACTTCGTTTGGGTAATCCATGATGCTAAAGGACACGGGCCTCATTTCAGAATCCAGATAGAATGGAAAGGATATCTGCAGGTCTCTGTCAGACTTTTTCATTTCAAATTCATCTGCACTAAAGCTGAGGTGTGGGCAAAGCAGGCCTTTGGACAGAGGCAGATAGATAGAGATGCTCAAGGCCAGATAGAGCATTCTGATGCTCCTGCTTGTGGTCAGCAGGAAAGCGAGTTGTGTCTCCGACGACTCTCCTCATAGAGACCACCCTGCTCCGTGAGATCATCATAAAGGCCACCATCCAAGCCAAGCACCTTCAGTTTCACTTCATACTGACCCACAAACGCTGTCCAATAATTCTGAAAAATATTTTCTGTGGCCCCTGTTTCGAACACATCACGAGGATCGGCCGATGAACTCACGATGTCCACCTCGACTTCGGCAGTCAGGAAGGAGGCGGCATGACGATTGCTGTCATCAACCTGCACCTCACATCGCTCCCTTGATCTGTCCAGAAAACCGACAGGTCTTGTTCCCGTCCGCTAATAATCTCTCCAGATGGAGCCCGTACTTGGTGACAAAGCAGGTGCCGTTCTGGACAGGTGCCGTGGTAACGGTGACTGATTTACCGGAGTAGTAAAATGAAAATCTGTCATCTGTCGCTTGTTTTATGCTGCGACTGTAGCTGCAGAATCCCAAGTTCTTTCCCTTTCCCTTTGGCAATGGCAACGCTGGATTCACCGGGAGAGCTGGAGGTCCTGGGGGTCCCTGGGGTGCAGGGAGTGCTGGGAAATTTTGGGGGTGCAAGGATTGTCAGGGGCCCAAGGAGAGTTAGACGTTCAGGTGGTTCTGGGGATTCGAGGGGTGCAGGTGATGAGGGAGGTGTTACAGGTGCAGGGGTTTTTGGGGGTACCAGGGGTTCAGGGGGTGTTGGGGGAGTAGAAGATGTTGGGGACATTTGGGGAGCAGGGGTGATGGAGGTGAGGGGGGTATTGGGGACATTTTGAGGGAGAAGGTGTGATGGAGGTGAAGGGGGTATTGGGGACATTTGGGGAGCAGGGGGTGATGGAGGTGAGGGGGGTATTGGGGACATTTGGGGAGCAGGGGGTGATGGAGGTGAGGGGGGTGTTGGGGACATTTGGGGAGCAGGGGGTGATGGAGGTAAAGGGGTGTTGGGGACATTTTGGGGAGAAGGGGGTGATGGCGGTGAGGGGGGTATTGGGGACATTTGGGAGCAGGGGGTGATGGAGGTGAAGGGGGGTGTTGGGGACACTTGGGGAGAAGGGGGTGATGGAGGTGAGGGGGGTATTGGGGACATTTGGGGAGAGAAGGGGGTGATGGAGGTGAGGGGGGTGTTGGGGACATTTGGGAGCAGGGGGGGGATGGAGGTGAGGGGGGTATTGGGGACATTTGGGGAGCAGGGGGTGATGGAGGTGAAGGGGGGGTATTTGGGGACATTTGGGGAGCAGGGGGTGATGGAGGTGAGGGGGGTGTTGGGGACACTTGGGGAGAAGGGGGTGATGGAGGTGAGGGGGGGTATTGGGGACATTTGGGGAGAAGGGGGTGATGGAGGTGAGGGGGGGTGTTGGGGACATTTGGGGAGCAGGGGGGTGATGGAGGTGAGGGGGTGTTGGGGACATTTGGGGAGCAGGGGGGTGATGGAGGTGAGGGGGGGTATTGGGACATTTGGGGAGCAGGGGGTGATGGAGGTGAGGGGGGTGTTGGGGACACTGGGGGAAAGGGGGTGATGGAGGTGAGGGGGGTGTTGGGGACATTTGGGGAGCAGGGGGTGATGGAGGTGAGGGGGGTATTGGGGACATTTGAGGAGCAGGGGGTGATGGAGGTGAGGGGGGTGGGGGGACATTTGGGGAGCAGGGGGTGATGGCGGTGAGGGGGTATTGGGGACATTTGGGGAGCAGGGGGGGTGATGGAGGTGAGGGGGGTGTTGGGGACATTTGGGGGAGAGGGGGGTGATGGAGGTGAGGGGGGTGTTGGGGACATTTGGGGAGCAGGGGGGTGATGGAGGTGAGGAGGATATTGGGGACACTTGGGAGAAGGGGGTGATGGAGGTGAGGGGGGTATTGGGGACATTTGGGAAGCAGGGGGGGTAATGGAAGTGAGGGGGTTTTTGGGGGGGAGTAGAGGATGGTGGGGAGATCAGGGGTGTATGGGGTACCTGCCGTTTCGGAACTGGAGGTGTGGAGGCGTGAACAACGAGCACAGTGAGCGAGACAGGCATCAGCAGCACACCCGGAGGTGATAGCCCAGGCCAGTGATACGTTCAACAGCGTGGTGCACGTGTAGTCAGGGCCAAGGACCTTGCCGGCACTGCACTGCAGCTTTTGACAACCGTCCTGCAACAGTCAGAAATCATTCTTTGTCAGTTTGTGACATGTTGACAACAGTCCTCCATCACTGTTTGTTGTGTGTGTGCCTTATGTTGACGGCAATTTCTGCTTCGCTCTTTCTTAGTGTACGACTTACATTGACAACAATCCTCCATCATGTTTTTTGTTTGTGTGATCCGTTATGTTGGTAACAGTGCTTTACCCACTGCTGTCAATGTGGCCAATAAATGCAATAGTCAAGTAGTTCGTCATCCCCGTCCACGTGCCCTAATTTAACAAACGTCTGTCTCAGAATGATGCTCGGTGACCAGCGGTTCTTGTCACTGCCTGTCAATAAGACCTACGTCGACAACGGTCCGCCAGTATAGGCTGCCAATGATACCTAGACTGAGAATAGTCCGCCATTACTATCAATGTGACCTACATTGAGAACATATTAATATAGCAACGTAATGAAGCGTCTCTCTCTCTCTCTCTCTCTCTCTCTCTCTCTCTCTCTCTCTCTCTCTCTCTCCACACACACACACACACACACTCAACAGTACACTCACAGTAGCACAGCGACAAAATAGCATTCCTACTCTAACGTACGAAAATTCCTTTCTATAGTGTCAGTCACAATACACACGAGGCACGAATAAAGTGAATTGGTCCTGACAGTTGTCGAACGTGATATCAAGAGCAAGTACCACAGACACGATTCTTGATAGCAGTCTTTCCCATATGCCTGTGTGCTGCTGGTGTTTCCAGTTACTGCGCAATAGTTTTAGAGTGACAAGACATAGAAAGAAATGTTCTGTGGGGGTACAGGAGGAAGCTTAGAAAAATGAAGAAGAAATAAATAAGTAAAAGAGTAAATAAATGAGCAAACACGTAAATAAATGAATAGATAATAAATGGAGAACTAGAAAAAAATAGACAAACGAAAAAAAAGAAAGAAAGAAAAAAAGAAAACGAAAGAAAGAAGGAAAAGAAGAAAGAATAAATGAATGAATAAACAATAGGGAAAGGGAAACGGCAGGGGGTTGCAATAATGCAAGCAAACAGTAGTGTGCTGTAGGCTGTACGAGCGACCCTGAGCTATAAGGATACTACGTCTCTCACGTCCAACCTTACATACTGACAACAAAGTCACGTTTTAACCAGCCGAGATCTTCAACTTATGAACAAATGAAAATAAGCTGTCTGTGTTATTACCCTGAGGACTGTTTTATGAACAAATGAAAATAAGCTGTCTATGTTATTACCCTGAGGACTGTTTTTATGAACAAATGAAAATAAGCTGTCTGTGTTATTACCCTGAGGACTGTTTAGACTTTGTTTCAACCTGCAGAGGTATTTCACATTACATTGTGATACATTTGTGTAATTGATTGTCAAGGAAAGATTCCTCTGGTTTCAAATGTTTTTGTCTTAGTGATGTTATTGTTCAGCGTATGGTCCTACTTTAAAACGCTAGGTCCTCCTTACACGAAACTAATAGATGTTAATGTTTTTGACCTTTTAGATTTGTTGTCAGTTGGTTCGTACGATACACTGACAACTTACCTCGACATGGTTATTTAACAGTATTTTTCAGTGATACTCTCGGTCACTTGAAATGGCAGTGATTTATCTTTAATTTGTCCCCGGTCAGTCCATTGTAATTATATTTACTATCTACATATGTCCTTATTCCCGTTCCCTTTTAATGATGGTCTTTGAACGTGAAAGATAATGCTTTATTTAGATGTTTACAATCACCTTCAGTTGTGACAACAAGGTAAACAAAAAAAAAAAGCTCTCCTTCCTCAAGGGATACCATTCTCTCATATCCTCATATGTTAATTAGTTGGGCGTACTAAGACAAAACATCGTTTATCTTCTATGAAAATTATTTAAATGGTGACCCCAGTGAATTTTGATCTGTGCAAAAGCATGAAAGCAAAGGAACGCCCCAATTCTGCAAACTGGGAATTCTGGTATTGTAGTCTTATACTGTCTAAGTGAAAGAGAGAGAGAAAAAGAAAGACAGACCGTTACTGAATGTATGTTTGATAAAAACAAAAAAATATATATATATATCATATAATATAAAAATATATTATTATATTGTTATTATGAATTATATAATATAAAAGATATATTATCACTATCCACCCATCTGTTTCCCATACGCATCCACAAAGGAAACTAGAATGTGTAGAAAACATAATACCCGAATAAATGGATATATATATGAATATATATATATATATATATATATATATATATATATATATATATATATATATATGTGTGTGTGTGTGTGTGTGTGTGTGTGTGTGTGTGTGTGTAAAAGTATCTACACACACACACACACACACACACACACACACACACATATATATATATATATATATATATATATATATATATATATATATATATATATATATATGCGCGCACACACACACACACACACACACACACACACACACACACACACACGCAGTAATGCACTACAACATCAAACGAGACTAAATACAAGATTCTCACATGAAAACACACACACACACACACACACACATACACACACACACACACACACACACATATATATATATATATATATATATATATATATATATATATATATATATAGTTTTTTTTTTGCACGTGCGGATTGGCTGCACGTATTGTTCGTTTTTTTGGGGTTGTTTACAGTTCAGGGTGCGTTTGCTGACAACGATTTCCATTTGTGCTGCAGTTGTTTACTATTTACTTTAGTATTTAGGGTTGCTAAGTATGGTTTGCATAGTATTAACCATTTTTCTGTTCTGTTGAACATAGGTTGCATCTTTTTGAAATGTTGTTGTATGGTGATGCCCTTTTTATGATTTTCCAGGATATGTTATAGTTTATTTTTTTGTCTTTAAGTCTCCAAATATATTTGCTCAGTTCTGTTTGGTTTTTGTATTTTTCTTTGTTGAATGACTGTTTATGGTTTGCGTATCTGGTTTTGAAGTGATTTTCAGTGATCCCTATGTATGTTTCTTTTTCATTTTCTGATGTCACAGTGGCTTGGTATACAATGTTGTTATAGAGGCATTTGTTGCTTAAGGGACACTGTTCTTTTTTAGCACAATTGCAGGATTTCCTTTCTTCACCCTTCTTTGCTGTGTTGCTTTTCATTTTGTTGGATGAATCAATTATATTTTTTTAAGGTTAGGCATGCATGAATATGATAGTTTGATGGGTGTTCTTGTTGAATATTTTGGACAATTTGTGTTCTTTTGGGAAGGATGCTGTCAAAATTTTGAAAAAATTCTTTTCCTACGTTTGTTTTTACTCGTCCATCATATGGAGGGTTGTACCATGTGATTTTCCTTTTCCTGCTTTTTTTGTTTTTGTTCATGTTGTTATCTGGGTTGTATTGTAGTTTGTAGCTGTAACCACTTTTTTGCAATGCCTCTCTGTATTCTGCTGCTGCATTGTTGAATACTCTTTCATTATGTGACAGATTAGATAATCTCTTGTTTATGCCATTGGGTATGGTTTTTAGTATAGATGGTGGGGTGGTTGCTATTGATGTTTACATAAATGGGGTGTGTCATTAGGTTTCTTGTATGGTTTATATATGTGTTTGTGAGGTCAAGTGTTATGTCTAAGTAGTTCACTACCTTTTTGTTTGCTTCGATGGTGATTTTTAAGTTATGGTTTTGGAAAAATTTTGCATAGTTCTTTTTTCTTGTTTTTCAATGGTTCTTGGATTAGAGAGACTTATAGAGATGGTAAGTCTTGAGGAGAGCATTATGTGGCTGACCTGGGGGGGTGTTTCCATTCGTTCTCTGCACAAGTCAGGGTTGACAGGTCTTGACGGAACAACAGGAGCTGCATGTCTGAAGCCTCCAACCATTTTCTGTGTTTGTTAGCACTCCTGGAAGTCCTACAGGTCCAGGTTGTCCGTAGCAGTGTAACGTTAACCATTCGTTGCAGATGGCACACAACACATTGGCGTACACACAAAATTGCGTTGTTCAATCACCACTGCTCCTTTCGACCAGTCTGATTCTTCACATCCCTTACGTACGTGCTCCATCTTTTTCCTCCAACGGCCTGTGACGTTGCACGTGGAAAACAATGCTGGTGGGGAAATAATATGATGGAGAAAGGTCACACAAGTACTGTCGGCTGACGTGGGAGGAGGAGACAGTAGGGCTACAGATGTCGGGCAGAAGGATGGCGCTCTCGTCGTAAAGAGTGTCTTGGTGATGTTGTACAGGTACTGGTTGTGAAGACAGGTCATTGCCCACTCCTCTGAGTGAGAAAGGTCATGATGACACTGGGCACAGTGCCGGTTAGCGTAGGTCACACCAGTGGCACGGCTTTGTGACGGGTAGGGACAGTGTCTCTTCTTCTGGGCAGCGCCTTGGATTTCACACAGGAAGCGGGTTTGGTTGTGGGGGGGTAGGCA
>JADBJO010001663.1:365000-367500 GCA_016801955.1 Conus betulinus
TTCTGCAGTGAGGACTTTGACCTGAAAAGTTATACTTCGTAAAACTGGACATAATGTATTCCGGACGACATTTATCAACAAGCCGCCATAGAGAGGAAGTGTTTACTCTGACTAACACATATGAAGACATCATACCAGTGTGGAAACATTTTGATTGGTTCAATTGATATGAACACACCATCGAAGCAGAAACATAATCAATCAGACTAGCACCAATCTGACACAAAATGACCCCCCCCACCCCCACCCCTGGGTCAGTTCTCATAGCTCTTTGACACAAAGCAGAAACAACGAATACTCAGTAGTCAAGGAACAGAACTCGCTCCTGGAACGAAATAGTTACAGGCACATAAAGCCCAAGTGGACACAGGTTGCGGTACACTGCCCTTAAATATGTGGTTCTAATCTTGCCTACATATCCTATGGAGACATACGCACACAGCAATAGTAGCAGCGGAAATGCAGAAACACATTAACATTGAACCTCGATCACCATGCATTCGCAATTGAACAAGTTGAAGGGTTTCAGGATGAGAAGTATGTAGGGGTGGTAAATAAAAGAGAGAGAGAGAGAGAGAGAGAGAGAGAGAGAGAGAGAGAGAGAGAGAGAGAGAGAGAGAGAGAGAGAGAGAGGTGTAGTAAGGATGGCATGGTGTGGTGGGTGCTTGACGGCGGTGGTGCCATAAAGAACGGTGGTCTGATCATCATCGCTTCACCCCATCATCATTGCTTCACACCGAATAAACATCGGCCATTTCCTTAATCAGATGACCCCCAACGGGACATTTTTACCACCTGCAGTTATCATCACACAAAAATCTCTCTCTCTCTCTCTCTCTCTCTCTCTCTCTCTCTCTCTCTCTCTCTCTCTCTCTCTCTCACGCATGCTTGTACGTGTGTAAGTACGCATGCACGCGCACACACGCATACACACACACACATACACACACAAACACATGCACGCACACGCACACACACACAAGAGAGAGAGGGGGGGGGGGTGCGGTAAAGAGAGTGAGGGAGTGAAAGGGAGTGCAGTTTGTAAATACTTGATGTATCTCATCAATGTGACAAATTATTGCCCACAGCGGACTTTAAAAACAAGAATGCTGGGCTATTACACTGACCGTCTAATGTTAAAGAAGCATATGCGTAGAGGATTGACCTGTCATGGAATTCATGTGAAATAGTCGTTTCTGAAGCAGAAAATTATACTTGGGACTAAAAGAAAAGGGTGAGGAACTGCATCATAACAAAAAGGAAAGTAGTAAATTGCAGAAAACAAAAATGATGACGCCACCATAACTTCAATTAATTCAAAACAGGCGTTCGTTTGGGCACAGCAAAGAACGGAGTACGGATTTAAAACAAAGAAATGAACGAACAAACAAATAAACAAACAAACAAAACAAACGCATCCATTTAATATATGTCTCCAGTACTAGACTTTTACCAACGGGGAGAGAAATTCGGAGATCGAAAATCAGAAGAGGGGGGAGCACTCGCAGCAGGGTCCAGACATGTAGATCATAACTTGTTTGATAAGACAGGTCCTAAGAGGGCGCCAAGCGACAAAGTGCCAGATGAATTACAGTCTATCCCTGCTTTTAAGGAATGATGGAACGACCGTGTCAGAGATTTTCTCAAATTCTCGTTTTCAATCTAGAAATAGAACATCTCGAAATTCGGTGAAATTCAGTGATGGTTTGTGTCTGGCCTTGGAGCTGAAATCCAGTTTGACGTAACCCAGTGTATAAGAAGTCACAGCACGACCTGTTGATTGGCCTGGAAAGCCACCGCTTGCCTCAGTATCGGCAACTATTGATCAGGGTTGTCTGCGACTGACACCATTCCACTTGGCGACTTCGCTTTGCCAGTGGAGAGCAATCTGCATCTTCTGGGTGGAAGCGAAGGTCTGCCGTGATGCAAGAAATGGTAAACTCCAATGCAGAGAGGAAGGTTAAGGGAGAAACATACCATATGCGTATATTTCATGATCGTCGACCGAGATCATCTATGTTGACAATCGATAACCACAGTGTGACAGTGTCTTACAGAATAAGAAATTCCTTCACAAAAAAAAATTGAATGTTTCCTGGTCTTCAGTAATGAAAGAAGCATGAAAGAAAACAAATTATAAATACAGAGCTTCGACAAGTTTTGCTGAAAAAGAACCTTGCAAGTGTGAATACATAGCTTTGGCAAGCTTTCCTTGCTTCACTCAAAAACATCACGTACCGCGATAACATGGCTGGGATTATTTGAGAATCATGCCGTAGAATTTTCACTTTCCCGTTTTTCCGGGTGCAAAGGCGCCATACCAACAAGTACACCTGAAACTACCTGCTTATGAACGTCACACGGCGACCACACGAGGACCTCGTCTCATGATCTTCCTTAAGTGTGTAGAAAGATTGCCAGGTTGAACAAGTGCAAACGTGTCAGCACTACAGAGAGGAAAGGAAGGAGTGGGGTGGGTATTTAAAGCACAAACTCACTT
>JADBJO010001663.1:380000-382500 GCA_016801955.1 Conus betulinus
GTGTGTGTGCGTGTGTGTGTGTGTACGTGTGTGGATGGGAGGGGAGGGGGCTGGGTGTGTTTGAGTGTGTGTGTATGTACATGTGTGCGTCTGTGTGTGTATCTGTGTGTGTATCTGTGTGTGTTCGCGCGCGCGTGCGTGTGTGTGTGTATTTATTTGTGGCTCCCATCCATTATCATTTCCCTCTCCGCAATGAGTTTAGTGTCAGTTATGTCAATAATGATGGGAAGGGCAGTCCTCAAACCTTTTTGCATCTCTGCAATTTTATTATTTCAACGGCTTTCCGTAGCGATCCCAGTCAGCCCATTTTGAAAATGAGAGCTTGAGCTGTAAAGCAAATACCGGTTGGTTTCTGATGAGAGCTGCTATAAAAGTAGTACCACAGCTACCACAACCACTACTACTGCTATAAGAAGAAGAAGAGTGAATAAGACGTCCGTACATGTTCGGATCAGATGATGCAAAAGGATTCAGTTTCATGATTTCTGTCCAAGTCGGAGTAAAAGTGAATTCCTTCGAAAGCTTTTTCAGAGAGAGAGAGGAGGGGGGGGGAGGGAAAGAGAGAAAGAGACGGAGGAAAGGAGAGAGAGAGAGAGAGAGAGAGACAGACAGACAGACAGACAGACAGACAGACAGACAGGGAGAGAAATAAAAAGAGGGTGGGGAAGTAAACAGTTGAACTTCACCAAAGAGAAGACCTCACGGAAAAGCAGGAAATGTGGACGGGACAGAAAAAGCTGTCTTCAATCACAGTCAGTCCTCACAAAGAAGGCTTTGACCACCGACACTTCCCTTGGAAAGGGTGTGAATGTGAACAGATGACAAGAGAGGAAATCACTCACTGCTTGGCTGAAGCGCGACCATGTATATACTTTCCACACTTCAAATAGGTTCCACGCAAAGAGAGACAAACATGCAGCATTGGTAGAATTCTGATGGCTTTCATTTTTTTTTTTTTTACAACGTATACAGCAGTGATGCAGTCTTTTTTCCTTCCACTTTTCAAAAGAATAAAGCAGACGATAAATGTTTTGAAGCTCACTGAAAATCGTTGATTCTTTCAAAGCAAGCGACAGTTCCACAAAAGCAGACTTGCAGTGGTTGCTTCCTAGCACGTTCCTGCATGATCACTGACCATGTAAGCTGACAATGATCCGTTGTCGATGCTACTGATTAAGCTGTCTTCAGCTGGCACCATCTCACTCGCAGACTTTCGTCAGACTATAGTTATCTGATGCATCTCAATGGCAATGAAGGTCTGCAGCTATAGAAGAAACACGTATAACGAAGGGGGATAGAAGGAAATCTCTCATGGTGAAAGAACTCGTACGTAGATGGACTGAAATCAAATATTTCTTCTTTTTCACTCTTCAGTTTCTGGACAACCAAAAGCTCAGCTTCTATGGAAGGGACAATCTTTTTTTCTAGTCATAAATATTCTTTTCCTATTAAACTAAAAGATTCAGTAAACAGAGGAAAAACAATGTCTATACATATATATAATCAAAAGGCGTGCTCTCTCTCTCTCTCTCTCTCTCTCTCTCTGTGTGTGTGTGTGTGTGTGTGTGTGTGTGTGTGTGTGTGTGTGTGTGTGTGTGTGCGATTACTGCAAGGTCCAGGCTTTATTGAAACTCCTGCGTTGAAAAAAAAAACAGAAACAAAACAAAAAATGGAAATGGAGAAAACATCTCAACGTCAAGTGAACAGCTACCCTTTGGAGAACACTGCTGGTGTCTGTATCTTTTGCGCCTGGTTGACGGTAGGATGTGATATGAAAGTAAGCGCAAAGTACTGCCTTGTCATGCAGTTTTCAGACCAGAATACAGATCTGTAGCACCAGTTTCATGATCCTCATTTCTCATCAATCAGCATTAAATGAAAATGTCTCAAATTCCGTGGCTTTTCAAACCCTGCTCTCATGTCGACCTTTGTTTCAATTTCTATCCATTTATGGCTTTGGTTTGATTCTCTCAGGGTCACCGGTATTGGCATTTTTTATGTGGACTGTCGTTCAACAGTCGCGGTGTGGCCCTCTCAAGAGATAGAACTCACTCATATCAACCCCTGCAACTAAGCCATTATTGTTGTCAGTCGTGGGCTTAGTAGGTGGTATCCTGCACATGCTGGATCAGAACAGGCACCAGTAAGCACTACGAGTGTGACTTGGCAGTAGTGCAGTGTCCACTTTGGCGGGTTGTCTCATAACGACTTGACATTAACTGCTCCCTGCGGACTGCTAATGTCAGCGTTGACGTAGGATGCACTAGACTGTGGCTGTGGACGAAGAGTAGGAATGAGCAGTACAGATACGATACCAATGGAGTGGCTCAGGAAATGGAACAGCAAAAAAGACGTTTATAAGTCCAACATACATAACACAAAAACACACGCACATACAAGGTTTCCTGCTGAAATCAGCCAGAGAAATTCTGACGATCCACAATGTGTTACGTCAGAGGCCGCCAACAGGAAAAAAAACTGAGGAGGGAGATGTTTTCTC
>JADBJO010001663.1:390000-392500 GCA_016801955.1 Conus betulinus
GTGTGTGTGTGTGTGTGTGTGTGTGTGTGTGTGTGTGTGTGTGTGTGTGTGTGTGTGTGTGTGTGTGTGTGTGTGTGTGTGTGTGTGTGTGTGCGTGCGTGCGTGCGTGCGTGCGTGCGTGTGTGTGTGTGTGTGTGTGTGTGTGTGTGTGCACGCGCATGCGTGCATGTGTGTGTGTGTGTGTGTGTGTGTGTGTGTGTGTGTGTGTGTGTGTGTGTGTGTGCGCGCGCGCCTGTGTGCACGCACATGCATGCTTCTGTATGTGAGAGTGTGTGTGTGTGTGCGCGCGCGCACGCGCATATGCGTGCAAGTGCGTAATTGTGTGTGTGATTGTGTGTGTGTGTGTGTGTGTGTGTGTGTGTGTGTGTGTGTGTGTGTGTGTGTGTGTGTGTGTGTGTGGAGGTTGGGAGGTTGGGAGATGGGGAGAGGGATGGTGGGGGGGGGGGGGGGGGGGGGGTAGAATTTCGGCGCCTGCGAAAGTGTCATTTATGCTCTTTATTCAGTGACTTTTACGATGATAGCATTATTGACATATCATCAGCGACAAATTATAGCGCTTTCCTACACTGACCACCACCATCACATTACCTTTTTTTTTAAAATAATGTATCAAAACAACATATCAATGACCCTTATTATGTATTTCTGATACTATTTAAAGTGCTGTGCGTAGAGAGACTGGCCTCAGTGTGCAATCGACGCAACTGATGTTGACACCACCATCTCTGCGATGGATCAGACAGCGGTGCATTGGGAATTGACAGCACAAATCGACAGATTTGTGTGGTTGGTGGATAAGGACAGTGTACTTGGTTGTTTCCTGCCATCTTTGTGAACAGTGTTACATGCGTCTTGCCTCAATTGTCGATTTTCCTTCCAATCAGGACAAGCTAAATACTGAATACAAATATTTGTCAATTTAAACACGACGGATTAAGTCTGAAAATGATTTTTTTTTTCCCATGCTGTACATACATTTAGATAGAGATAAGAGTTGAATTGTTGTAGATAAAACTCAGTACAAAAGCAAGAAGTTAACGTGGTCGAAATAGTACAGATAATCTTAGCTTTAGCAAGCACGAGCAAACATCCACGAGACCACGATACACTGACAAGGGAGACAAACGTCTGGTGGTAACCTGGAGTCAAAATGCAATTCGTCTGGCAAGAACTGCCACTCATCCTTTGGTTTTGGACAGGGGTGTACGGCTATCTCATTGATTTGCATGAAGAAGTCGTGGTGGAAACCCTACATGTGCTGTACTCTACAGAACCACAGGAGCGGAACAAAATTATCTGGAATCAGGAGGAAGAGACAGCAGCACAGCTACAGGGGAGAATTTGTCCTGCTCGTTGCAATGGAACGAGGCTGGTGATCAGTCATCATTCTGGTCGCTGCCTGCTGTGTTTTCCTTGTACTTGCCATGAGAATTGTGACAAATACGGCACGTGTTGCCCTGCTGAGGAGAATGCTTGGCAGCCACCTCCTGTTGAGCGTGCGGAGTGCAGGTCCACTGGCTATGGTCCGACCCTCCAAGTCACCACTGGCTATGGTCCGACCCTCCAAGTCACCACCTGTGACTCTGCTTACCCCCACAACCAAACTCGCTTCCTGTGTGAATCCAAGGCGCTGCCCAGAAGAAGAGACACTGTCCTACCCGTCACAAGCCGTGCCACTGGTGTGACCTACGCTACGCTAACGGGCACTGTGCCCAGTGTCACCATGACCTTTCTCACCTAGAACAGTGGCCCATGACCTGTCTTCATAACCAGTACCTGTACAACGTCACCAACAATACTCACTACGACGACAGCGCCCTCCTTCTGCCCGACATCTGCTGGCCTTATGTTCCTTACTTTGACATCGTACGGAAAGATTCCTGTATGCGGTCAAAGTCATATTACTGGTCCACCAGCATTATCTCTACCTGCAATGTTACTGGTCAATGGCACGAAGAATCGGAAAGCGTACGTAAGGCGTGTGAAGACTCTGAGTGGTCCAGAGGAGCAGCGGTGACCGTTTCAGACTCTCGCATGTACGCCAATGTTTTTTGTGCCATGTGCAACGGGGATCCTGACCCGCGTGGCTGTAGGGTCACATTTATCCTTTCGTCGTTTGCCTCACACACGAAGATCTGATTTCTTTCGACGCCCCACCCCTTCCAAGTCTCCCAAATCTGGATTGTCCTGTGAACTACTGGAATCATCCCAAGGTCAGTAAAATCAAGTTTTCCGGAAACCCAATATTTACTTTGTACATGTGTGTGTGTGTGTGCGTACGCGCGCGCGCGCGCGCGCGCGCGCGCGCGTGTGTGTGTGTGTGTGTGTGTGTGTGTGTGTGTGTGTGTGTGTGTGTGTGTGTGTGTGTGTGTGTGTGTGTGTGTTCGTTCGTTCTTTAGTTTTACGTCTGTTCACCCTTAAGTGATATTAGACAGGAAAAGGGTTTGGGGGGGGGGGGGGGGGAGGGGGCGCGGGCGGGGGTTAATAGAAAAAGAAAAGG
>JADBJO010001664.1:5000-12500 GCA_016801955.1 Conus betulinus
CGTGGTGTTGTTTTTTTTTTGTTTTTGTTTGTTTGTTTTTTTAACACTCAAAATTGCTGAAAATCGAAGCCCGTCCCACATTGTTTATCATTATTATTATGATTATATTGGGTATTTATATAGCGCCTATCCTCGCTCACAGACCAAGCTCTAAGCGCTTTACAATAAACACACCACCTCACTCACTCAACGGGCTGCCCACCCAGGTACAGCCGGCCGAAGAGCAGCCTACTGGCGCTCATTCAGTCGTTTTTTTCCCGTACCATTCAAATGTCAGTCACTCATTTTCATTTTATCTCAGTTATTCCTCCAGTTTTCTCACATAGGATGCATACGATGTTTATACGTGTCCTCCATCTCCACCGGTACACGATGGCACACGATAACAGTAAGTAGTGCCAATTTTTTTGTGGCTTGGTAAGAAATACCAGGCGGCTATCTTCGATCTACATCAATCTGAATCAATTGATCAGCAGTGTAGTAATCAGCAGGCAGCCCAAATCCTGGCCTCCATGGCTTCCAGAATCTGCCAGCCCGGGATGCCACGTTACACTGTGACCAGGAGGAAAAGCTGCTGCCGTGATGAAGTAGTTATGTAGTCTACAAGACTTGCGTGTGGGCTATACAGCACCACTGGTTCGAACCCCGGCAAAGGCATGTATACATGGGAAGGTTTTCTGTTTGGTTGTTTCTTTTTGTTGCTGCCGTTGTTGTTGTTGCCGTTGTTGTTGTTGTTGTTGTTGTTGCTGTTGTTGTTGTTGCTGGTCGACCCCCGGTTAGCTCCTCTTCCAGAGACTGAAACCACGCAGCCCAGTTTCACCTCCGTCAACGGACGGCGACGTCTCGGCGTTGGCAATGTTCAAGCGCTTTTCTGATGTGTGATCTTCGCGGTCGGCTGGGCGACAAACACCTCGACTTGGTTCACTGTCTGGCTTACTCTAATTTCTTCTTCTTACTTCTTCTTTCTTCTTCTTCTTCTTCTTCGTCATCTTGGTTGCATTCTAATCGTAGACCCTTTTTAACATCTTTCGAAGGAAAGGGGATTTAAAAAAAAAAAAAAAAATCTTTTAAACCTAAGACCAGAGATTACTTACTTGAAAGTTTTCCAACATAAGCAGGATTGAAGAGAGGGGAGGGGGGTGGGGGGGAAGGAAGAAAGACAGAAAGAAAAAAAAAAAAAAGGAAAAAAAAAAAAAAAAAGGACGAAAGGACGAAAAAGAAAAAACAAGCGGAAGATTCATTGCAGCGTTCTTCAATCCGGCACAAGCGTCTACGTGCGCGAAGCTCACTTATCTCCCCCGTACAACTTTGGCGGAAATAATAGGTGGCGCTTCTGGGCAGGAAAGCCATAATCCTGCTCAGCAACTACAGGAAAAGCTCTTTGAGTTTAAAAAAAAAAAAAAAAAAAAAAAAAAAAAAGACGGACGGACGGAGCAGCGAATGCTGGTGTTCGGCGGTGGTGGGGTTTTAATTAGCCCCATCTCTGATCCCAAGCGGCTCCCTAATCACTGTTCTTTGTTTGAGGAATGGTGTGCGACCTGCTGATAATACTTCCTCCCTCCGACGATGACGCTAAATCCGGGAGGCGATGTCGCCGGTACGCCATGGTTCCTGCATACGGTTTTCATTCAGCGTGTGCACGAGAGTTTTTTTTTTGTTTGTTTTTGTTTGTTTGTTTGGGGTTTTGTTCGTTTGTTCGTTTGTTTTTTTCCCCAACAAGCGTTTCGTCTACCACACTTTCATCTGTGCCTTGTACTATCTCCGATTCGGCATCTTCCTCTTCACCTGCCTGGTGGGCCCAGCGAGGAAGACTGCTGTGGTGAACCAAAACTATTGGCCCAACAAGATTGCTGTGGTGAACTAAAACTATTGGCCCAACAAGATTGCTGTGGTGAACTAAAACTATTGGCCCAACGACTATTGGCCCAACAAGATTGCTGTGGTGAACTAAAACTATTGGCCCAACAAGATTGCTGTGGTGAACTAAAACTATTGGCCCAACAAGATTGCTGTGGTGAACTAAAACTATTGGCCCAACAAGATTGCTGTGGTGAACTAAAAACTATTGGCCCAACAAGACTGCTGTGGTGAACTAAAACTATTGGCCCAACAAGATTGCTGTGGTGAACTAAAACTATTGGCCCAACAAGATTGCTGTGGTGAAGCAAAACTATTGGCCCCACAAGATTGCTGTGGTGAACTAAAACTATTGGCCCAACAAGACTGCTGTGGTGAACTAAAACTATTGGCCCAACAAGATTGCTATGGTGAAGCAAAACTATTGGCCCCACAAGATTGCTGTGGTGAACTAAAGCTATTGGCCCAACACGATTGCTGTGGTGAGCTAAAACTATGGCCCCCAACAAGATTGCTGTGGTGAACTAAAACTATTGGCCCCAAACGAGGAAGATTGCTGTCATGAACCAAAAATATTTGGCCCACAAGGAAGACTGCTGTGGTGAACCAAAACTATTGGGCCAGCGAGGAAGACTGCTGTGGTGAACCAAAACTATTGGCCCAGCGAGGAAGACTGCTGTGGTGAACCAAAACTATCGGCCCAGCGAGGAAGACTGCTGTGGTGAACCAAAACTACTGGCCCCAGCGAGGAAGACTACTGTGGTGAACCAAAACTATCGGCCCCAGCGAGAAGACTGCTGTGGTGAACCAAAACTATTGACCCAACAAGAGTTTTCCTCTCTTCCGCCAAAACAAAAAAAAAAATTAAAAGTCGGTCACATTGCTGACTTTGCGACAGATGGCGAACTCGCTGGTTATTGCTGTTTCTGTTGCAGAAAGAAAATATTCACCATGCCTGGTCGCCTCCAGCATCCCCACTTCCACCTACCCCCCCCCTCGCCCCTTTACCTTTCTTTCGAGTCTTCTTCCCTCATGCCTGTCTTCTTCCCCCCCCCCCCCCCCCTCTCTCTCTCTCTTTACACACACACATACCCCCCCCCCTCTTCACACACACACACACACACACACACACACACACACACACACACACACAGAGGGTAAAAAAAAGAAACCCAGTTTATTACCAGGTTAATAACTTGAAATGGTCGTGAGCACGAACATGCACACGTGCACGCGCACAGAGAGAGAGAGAGAGAGAGAGAGAGAGAGAGAGAGAGAGAGAGATAACGTGTGTGTGTGTGTGTGTGTGTGTGTGTGTGTGTGTGTGTGTGTGTGTGTGTGTGCGTGTGTGTGTGTGTGTGTGTGTACCTCAACATTCTAAACAGAGGGATATTGAAACAGAGGGATATTGTAACACGAGCATCTGTTTCGCACCGCAGTCAGCTGGACGACCACACAGACATAATGCCACTTAAGACACCGGCCGTTGTGTTCATCGCAGGAGGAAACACAAATCAGACGCCATCGTCATCAAATTCAGGGAAATTATACGTCTGCCCTTTAAAGAAGAAAAAGAAGAAGAAAAGAAGAAAAGAAAAGAAGAAAAAGAAGCAATAAAGAAAGAAAAAAAGAAAGAAGACAAAAAAGAAAGAAGAAAGAAGATGAAGAAGAAAAAGAAGAAGAAGAAAGAAGAAGAAGAAAAAGAAGATGAAGAAGAAGAAATGTCAAACAATACTCGCACGCACACACACACATACAAAGACAGACAGACAGACAGACAGACAGAGAGAGAGAGAGAGAGAGAGAGAGAGAGAGAGAGAGAGAGCAGTATACACTATCATGACACCTGTCTCCAGCAAACTCGTACGGAGGGTCACGTGACCACGAGCAGCAGAGAGAAGAGAGCCATTTCCGGGTACTGCCACCTTCCTACCCCAACCACTTCCGGTCTGTTGACTCGCCCAGGCCGCTCAACAGCACTGTGGCCACAACGGTTGGCCCGGACTCGTCTGCCGGGCCTCTCTGGGATTTCAAAGTCTGGATTTCCCACGGCCTGCTGATGGGTGCATCTCAACGGCGCAGATGTTACAATTATCATTATAATGAACACTCTTAACATTACTATGAATACTTATATAGCGCCTATCCTCGGCTAGAGACCAAGCTCTAAGCGCAGTACAATCCGTACACTCGTTTACACAACGGGCTGCCTACCTGGGTAGTGCCGACTGAAGAGCTGCCAGCTGGCGCTTCATGCAGTCGTTTCCCCGTGTCATCCAGTCAGTATCGTTCACTCAAATTTCCTTGCTTCCTTCATTCTGTCCATTTCTCACTCAGGGAGCATGCTACGTGTAACGTGTCCCCATACCAACGGCCAAAACTGGCCTTCTCTTCCGAAAGTTGGTGATGGGGGTTTTACTTGTGTGCAAGATGTTGTGCGTGCGTTCACACACGGAACCTCGGTTTATAGTCTCATTGAAAGGACTGTATGGGAATGGGGGGGGGGGGGGGGGGGGGGGGGGGGGGTCAGAACCAATGTTAACTCCGAGGGGAAAATGCCCCTGTAGTGAAACGGCCTGCAGATCCGTTTATTCGTCCAAGTCGCTTTAAAAGCACTGTTCGGCTGTGGCGCATAGTGGACCCGGGGACCCGGCCGTGCTGGCGGCGGCCGAAGCCGTGCATAGCGCAGCCGGCCCGACCCGTGCGGTGAGAGCCGTGATTTTTGCCGGTCGCGCCGACCGGGTCCGGGTCCAATATGCACGTGGCCTCTAGTGCGACAACGAACGGGCCAGGGCTTTTCTGCTAGACCTCTCTGAGATTCCAAAGTCTTGGATTCTCACGGCCTGCAGCCGATGCGCGCATCTCCGCGGCGCGGATGTGGCTCACACCCGTCGTCATCAACTGAGCCAACGGCAAGGGAGCCGGATTCACTTGTCAGGTTTAGGTAGGTGGGTAGGTGGGTTACTCGCTGCACGGTGCAGATATACCTTTTTCTTTTTTTCTTTTTCGTTTTTTTTTTTTTTTTTTTTTTTTTTTTTTTTTTTTTTTTTCTTTTTCTTTTTAAATTTCTTGAAGACTCCTGCACCGCCTCTGTTCTACTACACACTATGAAATTCTGTTATTTTTATTTTTTTTATTTTTTAAATGTCAAAACACCTTTCATGATGCTAGGACACACATATACACGTCATTTCAGGCCGGTATTCACGCATCTGTAGGGCCCACACCAGTGTCGTCGTGCCCCCGCCTCGTGCCCCCGCCCCCCCCCCCCCTCCCGCCCACACCCCACACACACACCCCACACACACACACACACACACACACACACACTGTGTAATATCCCACACACACACACGCACACACACACACACACACACACACACACACACACACACACACACTGCGTCATCACGTGATTCCCTGTCCTGGGTTCGAAACACCGACAAGAGCTGGACAGCTTGCGGAACTTGGAACCACCGATCGAACGCATGTTTTCGGGCCCCCCCCCCCCCCCCCCCCACCCCCCCACCCCCTTGCTGAAGTCGGCGTCGAGTCCCCTCTGCGTACACAAAGAACAGGCTTGAGGAGGGTCCTCCTGTCTGTTGCGGCTGCACGCGCAACTCGTTCATCTCTGTGTATATACGCGTCCTAGACACGTCAACACACGTCCAGGTGGGCTCGTATGAACTCCGCGCTTCGTCCGCAAGGGTAAACAGAACACAGTTCCCCCGCGTGGCAGGGAAGGACTGGGGTGGGGGTGGGGGGGGGGGGGGGGTGGGGTTTGTTAAAAATAAATAAATAAATAAATAAATGAAACAGATAAACAGCAGGCAGGGGGAGAACTTGCGCAAATGAAGTGTCATCATTCATCATCCTGGACCGCCACCTGCGCAACTGACGAGGTAAGGTAAAGACCACCCAGCCGACCGCAAAGGGCCATATCAGGGCTATCAGCGCGCGTTGAAGTCAACTCACAAGTCATTTGAAAAAACGAACGAGAAAAACAAACAAAAACAAACAAAACGAAAAAAAAAAAAAAAAAACAACCCCGTATTTGACGAACTACTTAGTCTGCGCAATCGTCATGTACAAGAACCGTATGAACCATCCTGTGTCCCCCCCCCCCCCCCCCCCTCTCTCTCTCTCTCTCTGGTGTTACATTACTTACAAGAGCAATAGATCTACGTGCTCAGTCTGGTGGGCTTGACACTGCAACCGCATAATCTATTCACAACTACGATAACATCCCACAGAAATTCCCGTGTCTTGCCGTCACCCCTCTCCTCTCCTCTCCTCTCTCTCTCTCTCCCTCTCTCTCCCTCTCTCTCTGTGAGTATGTATATGTGGGTTTTTATCTCTCCCCCCCCCCTTCTGTGTGTGTGTGGTGTGTGTGTGTGTGTGTGTGTGTGTGTGTGTGTGTGTGGGTGTGTGTGTGCGCGCGTGTGTGCGTGAGTTGGATCTCCCCATCTCTCTCTAGCACGTCTCTCTCTGAGTATATAATTATTATGTCTCTGACACTCTCACCACCTCTACGTCCCCATCCTCTCCCACTCTCCCCTGCTCTCCTCCTCTCTCTCTCTCTCTCAGAACATCACTCACCTCGTGGGACGCGTGTCTTGCGTCACCCATAACCTCTCTCTCTTCTCTCCTCTGGGCTCTCTCTACTCTTCCCGCCCGACGCCCTCTCCCTGGAGTAGGTCATGGGAGGTAGGTCATCCTCCCGGAGGAGGGCGCCGAGGTGTGGGTGTGTGTGTGGGTGCAGGAAGGGCAAGGGTGCCGAGGTGTAGAGGCCGGCCGGAAGGGTCGGTGGGAGGGGAGGGGGTGGGGGCGGGTTGGACGTGCCGGGGTCCTGGTGGCTCGGGTCCCCCCTCCTCTCCCGTCCTCCGTCGCCATGTTCGGTGCCGCCCGTCCCCTCCCTCGCTCTTGTCGCCGCTCTCTGCTCTTCTCTCTCTCCATCACCTGCTGCAGACTGCCGCCGCCGCCTCTTGCGCCGCTGGGCGCCTTCCCGCTCGCCGCCCTGGCCCGCCGACGAGGTTATGTGGCTGGGTGGTCAAGGTGCTTGTCAAGGAGGCTGAGGAGGGCGCCGAGGTCAAGGGCAGGTCGCGGGGCAGGAAGGGCAAGGGCGCCGAGGTGTAGAGGCCGGCCGGGAAGGGCCGGTGGGAGGGAGGGGGTGGGGGTGGTTGGACGTGTGTCCTGGTGGCTGGGGTGTGTGTGCGGGCCGGCCGTCGTCGTGTGTGTCGGTGCCGCCCGTGTGTGTGTGCCGCTCTTGTGTGTGCTGCTGCGATTCCTGTGGGTGTGTGTGCTGCTGTGTGCCGCCGCCGCCTCTGTGCCGCCGCCGCCGCTGCCGTGTCTGGTCGCCGTGTGTTCGTGTGTGGCTGGTGGTCGGGGTGCTTGTGTGTGCGGTGTGCTGAAACGGTGGACAAAGTGTGTGTGTCGTCATGTGTGCACCAGTGTGTGGGTGTTGTCGTGATTGTGAAGGTGTGTCGTGTGTGTGTGTGTGTGTGTGTTGTGTGTGTGTGTGTGTGTGTGTGGTGTGTGTCGTGTGTGTGTGTGAGTGTGTGTGTGTGTGTGTTGTGTCGTGTGTGTGTGTGTGTGTGTGTGTGTGTGTGTGTGTGTGTACTGTGTGTGTGTGTGTACTCTGAG
>JADBJO010001664.1:15000-20000 GCA_016801955.1 Conus betulinus
CATCAACGCTAAACTCTGCCCGTCTGAAAAAAAAAAAAAAAGCCTCCCTCCCTTCCCCTCCCCTCTCTCTCCCCTCCCCTCTCCCTCCCTCCTCTCTCTCCCCTCCCCCCCCTCCCCCCTCCTCCTCTCTCCTCTCCCCTCCCCTCCTCTCTCTCCCCTCCCCCTCCCCTCCCCCCCTCCGAGGTTTCGCCGAGTACTGGATTAGGCAAGGGAGCTCTTATTAGGCAAGGCAAGACAAACCACAAGGCAAGGCAAGGCTAGGCAAGGCAAGGCACGGCCGGCCCACCGGCCCACGGTTGGCCCGTAAAGGTCAACGACTTGCCGTTACAACTTGGGCTTAGCACGGGGGGGGGGGGGGGGGGGGGGGGGGGGGGGGGGGGGCGGGAAGTCAACGGCTGGGGAAAAGGGATTACAGATTAAGCTTAGCCGGGGAAAGGCCACGGGCCGGCGGAGGTTGAGCAGCAGCAGCAGTTTCTCCAAGTACAGTGCCGGAGAGAGAGGCCGAGTTAAAAGGCTGGGGGATTAAGGGAGGTAAAAGAGAGTGGGGAGGGGAGGGGGGGGGTGCTGGGAGGGGGTGGGGGGGGGAGGTGAGGTGGGGGGGAGGGGCGGGGGGGGGGCAGTATACAACAGACAGAGACTTTGCCAGTGAGAAGAATCCTGCAGCCCTACAACAGAGGGGGCCAGGGGTGGTGGGGTGGTTAGGGTGAGGGATGTGGGATGTAAGGGAGTGGGAGGGGGGGGGGGGGGGGGGTGGAAGTGGGGATTTACGCGCGCGCGCAGCACACTTGTGCATTGTATGCTAACACTTGTACTTTCTCTCTCTCTCTCTCTCTCTCTCTCTCTCTCTCTCTCTCTCTCTCTCTCTCTCTCTCATCAGCAAACGTCCATGTGGGAGGAGAAGGCGGAGGGTGGAAGAAGGTACTGGAGGGGTGGTGGATTGTGAGAAGGGGGTGGGGGGGGGGGGATGGGGAGGGGCGGCAAGACGAGTGGAGGAAGGGGCGCGCAAAAAAATTAAGTTACCGGGGGTGGGGGGGGGGGGGAGGGGCGAGGAGGGGGGAGGGGGAGGGCGGGCAGCTAACGTACGCGTACATAAACATGCACGCGCTCCTCCTCCCCCCCCCCCCCCCCCCCCCCACCCCCCCCCCACACCCACACACACACACACACACACACACACACAACGCGCGCGGGACGAGCGAGGGGGCGAGGAGGCGCAGGCACTCGAAGGACGGTAAAGTAAAACAAAACAAAAAAAAAAAATCGCTCTAGCAAACTGACGTTTCATTAAAGGATGGGGGGATGGGGGGGGGGGGGGGGGGGGGGGGGGGGCAGAAGAGACGACACGCGGGGAGGACAGCGGTCCAACTCTACAGTCTCTGTGACGCCCTTTCAAAACTGTGTGTGGGCGTGGACACCAGCACCACGCGCACAGCACAACTTTTAAACTGCTGCCTCCCACTCAGGCCTACCTCCCTGTACGGCATCTTGGAAAGGTAGAATGCCATGCCATGCCAACGCCCCAACCCACCCCCCCTCCCTCCCCCCCCCCCCCCCCCCCCCCCCCCTTTCGGGCGTGAGGACAAAACAAAACTTATGGCTGATGATCATCAATCCGAAAGGTACACCTTCCAGACCACAAGCTTTTTTCGTTTCTTTTTTTTTTTTTTTTTTAAATGACAACATTCCTCTTTCTTCATAACCGAAGATGAAGCAGTGTTTACACAGAATGAAGCGGACTCCGAAACGCTAGACAAAAGTATTATCAAGGAGAAGCAAAAAAAAAAAAAAAAAAAAAAAAAAAAAAAAAAAGAAATGGTGGCTTGAGCAGCACCCAGACTTCAACAACAAGGAGAAGGATGCATACTACCTGCTGCCCCCAGATCCGACCAAGCGAGCATGGTGAGACACGAGGACAGGGCCCTCCGGACTGAGACATCGCATGTTCACAAGATTCCTCATCAGGCGCGAGTCTTCAAGTTGCCCTATATGCGGTACAGCCCCCCAGTGACAGTGGGACACTTCCTGCAGGACTGTCCCACACAGGAAAAGCTGAGGGCAGAGACCTGACCTGCCAACACACTGATGGGGGGAAAGCTTTGTGGATCACTGGGGGGCCTCCGCCGTATACCGCACAGCAGCCTTGGTGAATGTTCTGGTGTTCCTGTCGGAGTGAACGAAGACGAAGAAGAAGAAGAAGAAGAAGAAAAGAAGAAGAAGAAGGAGGAGGAGGAGAGGAGGAGGAGGAGGAGGAGGAGGAGGAGGAGGAAGAGAGGAGGAGGAGGAGGAGGAGGAAAGAAGCCGAAGAGGAGGAAAAGAGGAGGAAGAGGAGGAGGAGGAGAGGAGGAAAAGAAGAGAAGAAGAAGAAGGAGGAGGAGGAGGAGGAGGAGAGGAGGAGGAGGAGGAGGAGGAGGAGGAGGAAAAAAAGGAAGAGGAGGGGAAAGAGGAAGAGGAAGAGGAGGAGGAGGAGGAGGAGGAAAAAAGAAGAAGAAGAAGAAGGAGGAGGGAGGGAGGAGGAGAGGAGGAGGAGGGAGGAGGGGAGGAGGAGGAGATTCCCCTGGGAAGAGGAGAGGAGGAGGAGGAAAAAGAAAAGAAGAGGGAAGAGAAAGGAAGAGGAGGAGGAGAAAAAGAAAGAAGAAGAGAGAAGAAGAGAAAAGAAAAGAAGAAGAGAGGAAAGAAAGCGAAGAAGAAGGAGGAGGAGGAGAAGGAGGAGGAGGAGAGGAGGAAGAAGAAGAAGAAGAAGAAGAACAAGAAGACAAGAAAAGAAGAAGAACACAACAACAAAGAAAACAAGAAAAAGAAAAAGTAGAAGAAAGAAGAAGAGAAGAACAACAACAACAACAAGAACAACAACAGCAACAACAACAACAACAACAACAACAAAGAACAAGAAAACTAGACTAGTTTAAACTTCCGTCATCGTTTTTCCCAAAATAATGGAAGGAAATATTCCTTCAGCCAGAAGATAGCATCCATTTGGAATAAACTAACTCCTAACATCAAACGCGGACCAAAACACCAACTCTTTTTTTTTTTTTTTTTTTTTTTTTTTTTTTTTAAATCTTATCGACAAGCATAAAACAATTACTGATATCATGTTCGACTTGCGATGATCGAAAACAAAAACTGGGCTCGCTACAGACCTGACCAATAAACGAGTACACTAAGAAGGGGGCATTCAAAGCCGCGAGGCTATGATGAAATACAAGTCATCGCCCCTAAACCTGGACCTGAAGAAAGAAAAGAAAAGAAATGGAAAGGAAAGGAAAAGAAAGGAAAAAAGGTTCCTGGGCGGGTCAGCGAGTTCTTTCCTCCCCGAGTTCTTCTCTCGTTCAAAACAATGGAAAAAGTGACGGCAGGGGGGGAGGAGGGGGGAAAAGAGGGGAGGTCAGTTTCACAAGAAGACGTCATAGTTAGCGGAGGGTTTGGTGGCTGTCCCCCCCCCCCCCCCCCCCCCCCCCTCCCCATAGCACAAAGTCTCCGTCAGGGAATGACCCTGTGCTGTGTACATTCTTGTAAACCTCGCTCACCTGAGCGGGATTTGAACCGGCTTACAAACCAACCCGGCGCTCACCCAGCTAGAACAGAAGGCGAGTCACGCTCGTTTGCCGGATTTGGTGGCCAAACCTCAAGTCTTTGTTGTATCTCCGCCGCCTCCCCCCCCCCCCCCCCCCCCCCACCCCCCCCCCCAGCCCCCCCCCCCCCCCCCCGCTCCCCGCCCTTGTCCCTCCTCCGCGCCCCCCTCCCCCTATGTCTCTATGTCTCACAATCCAAACCCCAATATCCCCCCGTCCCCCCCGTCCCCCCCCCCTCCCTCCCATCCCCATACCTACCCACACATCCCACACTAACCCTCGTTTTCTTTCTCGCTCTCGCTCTCTCTCTCTCTCTCTCTCTCTCCTCTCAGTAGTTGGACACATGACCTGATTGCTTGTTTATTATCGTCACCCTAACTGCACAATTTGTCTTCGCCTTCTGTTGCCGTATCATCATTTACAGTGGCATTATTTTTTAAACCACGTATTATCGGCCACCCAGTGCATAGCCACAGCTCGAAATTATGCCCCCCCCCCCCCCTCTCTCTCTCTCTCTCTCTCTCTCTCTCTCTCTCCCCAATTGTTTAGTACATCTTAATCCTTCTCTAGTCTCGGACAGAACCCCCCTCACCACAGGCGAAGGCCTCTAGAACACACAATAATGAAATTTAAGACAGAGCTATATAAAAGAAAAAGAAAAAAAAAAAAAAAAAAAAAAAAAAAAAAAAAAAGAAAGAAAATCGTTCGTCCCATCCGCAACTCAATTATGGAATGCACGCACTACCTGACTACATTAAAAACTCCTTGAGCCAACTGAAACGATATCTGTCAACTGATGACGCTATAGGTGTGCCACCATACGACCGTTCTGGTAGAAGAAGAGAACAAGCAATTCACTGTCGGCTCCGTTTAGGTTTGAGCGATCTTAAAGAACGATATGGTCAACCGACATCTGTATAAGAATCCTTTTTTTTTTTTTTTTTTTTTTTTTTTGTAGCTGTGGTAATAGAAGAGAAACAGCAGAACACTATTTGTTATTTTGTCCCCTATTCAATATAGTTCGCGAAAATACAATCTGGACTCTTCCACAGAATTATACCCACTTACATTTTCGTTTAGAAGGTAGCCGTCCTCTTCAAGATGATGTGAATTCATTCATATTTGGAAAAGTACACCAGTTTATCTCCGAAACGAACCGACTTCAGCCCTACTTTCTCATTAAAAAAAAATAAAAAATTATTCATTCTTGCCTTTTTTTTTTTTTAATATTTTACTTTCTATGACTATATAGTTTGGCTCTTATTGATTCATTATGATCCATTTCTTTACTCTTGAAATAAGAGGTGACTGACAAGTCGACTGGCCCAAGACATAGTTTCCTGGATATATAGTTTGTTAACTTACTGATTAACACACGTCATCGCTAAAATTAGTAAAATTTTTTCGGCTTAAGCGATCGATGTCGTA
>JADBJO010001664.1:25000-27500 GCA_016801955.1 Conus betulinus
TTCTTCGTGGTGGCATGGTGAGAAAAGGGCTGACAGTAACCAACCCCGCGCTTAAACAGCCAAAAGAAGGGGCATAAAACTCACTTGAGAGACTACTCTTGCACGGGAAAAAAAGAATTTTTCATTTTACACATCTTGTGTCGCCAGCAAGCTTGATGCAAAACAGGCACAGTTAACGCAAACTTTGCATTTTTTATCCCGCGCGGTAACGAGGTCACCAAGACCCCCGTGCGCACTACCAGTTGACACAGGCTGGATTACACACTGCTGTGTGAGATTCCATCATTGGTTGCCGCATACAAAAAAAAAGACACAATGTTTTTGAAGGGATGAATCAACCCCCCTGTGTGCAAAGGCCTGTGCTTAACTTTGACTAGTATATATGACTCCATAGCTAAGAGCAATCCCCAGAAGTAGTCGGCCGTCAAAAAAAAACAAAACAAAACAAAACAAAACAAAAAAAAAAAAAAAAAAAAAAACCTGACCGATTTTAACACAGACACAACGCCTTTCGACCTCTTGGGTCTTCTGCCTGTCAGGCAGAACGAACATTCAAAACAACGAAAACAAAAATGCAATCGCCCACGATATATGTATATGTATATGTACCGGTATATGTATGTATGTATGTATGTACGTATGACATATATAACTGACAGTATGTGCTTGATCATCTACCACTGCAGATATGAAGGCTTATCACCCCCTATTTCTACAATCTGAGACATAAATGCAAGCTTTGTTTATAATTCAATATTTCTTGCAGTCATTGCAACACCTAGCTGCTCTGTAAGCTGCTGGAATGGTGCTCAGTACTTATCCTTGGAATTTATTAGTTTATTGTAATTTAGTCCCTTGCGGATTCATTCCAAGAACTGGCCCTCAGCACTTGTGTCTTAAGAGGTTATCTTTTATATTTTTTACTACTTTTTCACAAGGAAATGTAGCTTGTTTTTGCTCTTTCATGATTTTCTTTTGCTTCTTAGGTGGCACCTTTGGTTAGTTTTTTTGAAAACTCAACAAACGTACTACGGTATTGCACACCAGCCTTTTTCTGGTATAGCATTGTTCTTAAAAGCGAAAAGGCAGAGAAGTCAAATTACCACTTTCCGCGGTCACTGAGGAGAAATAATCAGGTTTCGAATATCGGTATCTGACCAGGAGCTACATGTTAGTGAGTTTCCTCTCCATTGGAGATGGTCTCCCGCTTCGGAGACTATAAGCTTGCTGAAGGTTCATTTTGAGAAGCATTATTATATTCCCCATTCACCCACTCAAGCACATACTGGCAGTTAGGAAGAAGAATCATCTACCGCTGCAGATATGAAGGCTTATCACCCCCCTATTTCTACAATCTGAGACATAAATGCAAGCTTTGTTTATAGTTCAATGTATATATATGTGTGTGTGCGAGCGGGCGCGTGTGTGCATGCGTGTGTGTGTGTAAAGGTTAAAAGATTAAAAAGACACACAACAAGTGCACTGATTTTGTACCAATATTTCGGCTTACTATTGCCTTCCTCAGGTAAAATGTGAGTGTGTGTGTACTGAATAATCAATCGTCAAACCGCGCATAAATCTCTCTCTCAAAGCTACGTGTTAATATAGCAAAGTACTGGTGGGGCACAAGCTGTTGTTTAAACAGCACTGCCTTCAAAAGCTGTCATCACTGTGGATATAAGTGTGACGATAACACAGAGGATAAAGAACGACAATCCTACAGACACCAAGATATAAGTGTGATAAACACAGAGGATAAAGAACGACAATCCTACAGATACCAAGATATAAGTGTGACGAGAACACAGAGAATAAAGAACAACAATCCTACAGACACCAAGATATAAGCATGACGATAACACAGAGGATACAGAACGACAATCCTACACAGATACCAAGATATAAGTGTGACGAGAACACAGAGGATACAAAACGACAATCCTACAGACCCAGATATAAGTGTGACGATTACACAGAGATAAAGAACGACAGTCCTACTGATACCAAGGCAAAAACAACTCGGATAACCTTCTTTGGGATTTAAAAAAAAAAAAAAAAAAAAAAAGTTTGCAACCCACTAAATTTTTTTTTAATCCCGACTGCCCCCCACCCCCCCCACCCCCCATCCCCACACCAACATCCACACACTACCGTCACGAGACGAGACCATGCATCATCATCCCCGGGTGTGACCTTCGCACCCCTATCCAGGGGGTTAATACGGCTCGTTATTCTCGGGTACTGCTTAACCTTTACCGTGCTTCCTGGGTCTTCCATGACCCAGTGACTCGAGAAAAACATCACATCTTATGAACGGGTAGAGCTATGCTCGCGACATCTTAGGAGTTCCTCAACGATCTTAGCAGCCGTTGGTCTCTGGAAATTCCACGTATGGGCACCATCGGTGATCGGCGAAACCAGTCGCGGTTCTTCCAGGACCCTGTGTATCTTAATGGGTCGCACATGACCCACGCCCTCGGGCGAGGAGAAGAAGTTGCTG
>JADBJO010001664.1:32500-95000 GCA_016801955.1 Conus betulinus
AAGTGCTTTTAACATGTGCTGAAAGACTACAGGAAGTGGGATATTTTTTTTTTGTCTGTCTTTCTGTCACGTAAACCCGCCCATCCCTCTTTTCCCCCCCCCCTTCTTCTTCCCCCCCCCCCCCCCCCCCCCCCCCCCCCCCCCCCCCCACCTCCCTTAATTTCTTTTCGCATAGACTCCCAAATATTTTCACTCTCATAAATATCTTGTAATGTAATCTATGTCTTCTTTCTAGATAGTCGATTGACAATTTTAAAAAAAAAAAAAAAATTGCCAATAGATTTTCGGGTAAGAGAGAAAAAAAAAAAAAGCATTCACAATTCGAATTCGACTTTTTTTCTCTCGAGTCGTAACAGAACACATCTTAATTTCGCTTAGATGAAGAGTTTTAGTGTCAGAAAGGAATATACGCAAAACATAACATTATCTCCACAAATCATGATGCGCTCCAAAATGAATCTGAGCATTTGGTGAACCCGATTTCGAGACTGTGCACGTCTGTCTGTCTGTCTGTGGTGTGTGTGTATGTGTGTGTGTGTGGTGTGTGTGTGTGCTGGTAGCAAGTGCTCACGCGCACGTGTTTTTAACCTATCGGCGACAGCGTAATTCAAAGCCACCATCTCTCTCTCTCTCTCTCTCTCTCTCTCTCTCTTCTCTCTCTCTCTCTCTCTCTCTCTCTCTCTCTCTCTCCTCTCTCTCCTTCTTCCCATTCTCCTTAACTACCGACAATCATTGAGCGTCATCGTATCAGACATGTAGTGACTCTTCTTGGGCTTTTTCGTTTGGCATTGTTTGTACCTCTCTCTCTCTCTCTCTCTCCTCCCTCTCTCTACTCTCTCTCCCTCTCTCATTGATCCTTCTCTCTCATTCTCCTCCCTCTGCCCTCCTCTCCTCTCTCTCAATCTCTCTCTCTCTCTCTCCTCTCTTCTCTCTCTACCTCTCTCTCTCTCTCCTCTCCCTCCTCTCTCTCTCTCCTCTCTCTCTCTCTCTCTCTCTCTTTCCTCTGTATGTTTTGCTAAGTAACCCTATCCCTTTCGCACAGAGAGAACTCACAAGACTGAGACTCAGACAGACTAAGTCATAAACCAAAGCCGCCCAGACCCCCCGCTTCACTTGACACGGCCCCGCCCGCACGCAAAGGACAACACACACATGCGCATATGCGCGCGCGCCCGCGCGCGCGCACACACACACACACACACCACACCCTGCGCGCATGCTCCTCGTAGAGGACCCCACCCACAGGAAAATGAAAAACCCGTATGCATGTACGCGGCGCGCGCGCGCGCGCACACACACACACACACACTCCACTCTACCTCTCTCTCTCTCTCGCGCGCGCGCGCGCGCGCGTGCGGGCGCGCCCACTCACGTACGCACGCAGAAGCCGTCGGTGTTTGCCTGCACAGGAAATCGATAATCCTCTGTCTGTCTTTATTAAAACCATCAAAACCGCCGAGACATACTTCATCCTCATGCCGACTCTTTACCAAAAACCAAAAACAAAAAAAACAAAAAACAAAAAAAAGGTCGAGCCAAAGATTCAGGGAGGGAGAGAGGGAGGGAGAGGGGAAGGGGGAAACAGAGGGGAGAGAGAGAGAGAGAGAGAGAGAGAGAGAGAGAGAGAGAGAGGAGACAGAGAGACAGACAGACAGACAGACAGAGACAGAGACAGAGAAGACGGACAGAGGGAACGGAAGGAAGGAAAAAATGAAGTAGGGAGGGAGATGCCGGAGCCAAGATCACAACCAAACGAGCAAGTGGGAGGGGGGGTGGGGGTCCGGGGGCCCGCGGGGGGGGGTGGGGGGTGGGGGGTGGGGCGGGGGGGGGGGGGGGGTGGGGGGGGGGGGGGGGGGCGGGGGGGGGGGGGGGGGGGGGGTGGGGGGGGGGGGGGGATATAGAGGGGGGGGGGTGGGGGGGGTAAGCCTCACACTCAGGCCTAGAGGGGTTCGTCGTCAATACCTATTAATTATCCACCACCGTGGCCTGATCCGCTGTCGCTAACCCTGCACGCACTTTGGTTAAGAGCCTCGCGCGGAAGGCCTCGAATCTCTTCCCAATCTTTGGAACCACAAAGGCAACACACAAAAACAAAACGCGCAACCTAATTGGGAGGCCGAGAGAGAGAGAGAGAGAGAAGAGAGAGAGAGGAGAGAGAGAGAGAGAGAGTTAGAGAGAGAGAGAGGGTGCAATTGGAAGGATGGGAAGGGACGGGTGGGGTGGGTGTGGGGGGGGGGGTGTGGGGGGGTGGGGGGGGGTGGGGGGTGGGAGAAGGGGGGGGGTGGGGGGTCGGGGGCTAGGAGTAGATCTGTGACGGAGACTAACTCGACTCTCTCTCTCTCTCCTCTCCGTCATCATTCTCTCTCTCTCTCTCCAGAACTCGTCCCTCTCCTCTCTCCTCGTCTCCTCCTCTCCTCTCCTCCCTCTCTCTCTCCCTCACTTCTCGTTCTCTCCTCTCTCTCTCCTCTCCCCTCTCTCCTCTCTCTCCCTCCCTCTCTCTCTCTCCTCCTCTCTCTCTGCTCTCTCTCTCCTCCGAGGGCGCGGCGTCGCGCGCGACCTGTGCGATCACACATCGATTAATGAGCAGCCGCAATTACCACAGCGCGACCTCAGGGACAGGAAAGGAGGAGGAGAGGAGGAGGAAGGAGAGAGGTGGAGGAAGAGTTGCGAGGGTTGCGAGGGAAGACAGCTAGCGCTCGATGTGGGAGCAGAAAGTAAGAGGAAGGGGGTGGTGGGGGAAGGGGAATGGTGGGTCCGCGGGGGTGGGGGGGCCGCGGTTAATCACGCTGATCACGCGAGGATGAGAAAACGCGTGCAGAGTGTAATGACTTTAGCCTTTGACCTAATATTAAAACACTCGCAGTTTACTCACAGGTCGAGGAGGAGAAAAACCTTCGACTGTCAAACATATACATACATACGCGCGCGCGCGCGCGAGCGCGTGAACCACCCCCCTTTCTCTCTCCCTCTCTCTCCTCTCCTCTCCCCTCTCTCTCTCTCTCTCTCCTTAAAAACACACACACACACACACACACACACCACACACACACACACACACACACCACAGTTCTCAAACAGTGAGGGCAGAAAGTTTCTGCACTGGGCGCTGGTGACGCCCTGGTTGTCGGGTACCAGAGTCCAGGACTAGGGGTCTCAGCGGCGGACTCTGGGGACGCCTTCTTTTGACGCAGAAGTCTTCTTGTTTTTCTCCCCTTTCTTCTTCTTTCTTTTCTTCTTCTCTTCCTTCCCCCCATCTCTGGTTGTGGGGATTCTTCTCTTGCTCTCAGTGTGTCTATGACACCGACCCCCACTAATAAAAACGGCAAAAGATCTTGCTTCCGCCTCTGGCGCCCAAAGACCATGTCCTTTCTTCACACACGTGTAACAAGAATCTGTCCTGATTACTCTTCTCACTTCCGGCTCGCCCCCTCGTGTTTTGTGGAGTTCTCTTCTTGTCCTCTCCTCTTTCATTCCATTCTTCTCCTTCTCGTTCTTCTCCACTGCTGCTTTTCTTCCCAACATCCAGGGTTTTTGTTGTTTGTTTTTGTTTGTTTTTGTTTTTTTGTTTTTGTTTTTTGTTTTTAAATAGGGTTTAAACACAAAGAATCTCCCTTGAGCTATGCCATTACCCACGTTTGCCCTCTCTTTAGCACCACCACGTTCACATCCACACGTATCCCTCCTCTTTCCACACACCAGCATTCACCACACCACACACACACACACACACACAGCAACACACCACACAATTTCCCACCACACACACGTACACATTTCCCGAGAAACCCAATAAGGTACTCCCCCAACGACTGGTACGGTTACGTTCACCTCGGTGATTATCATCCCGACCACGGCTCATCAGCACAGGTTCCTTACAGCAATGATCCATCCATAAATCCACAATGAATTCTTCTCTTCCCACACTACTTGTGCTTCACCTACATTTCCTACATAACAGCCTAACAACCAACTGTTTTTTTTTTTTTTTTTTTTTTATTTTTTTTTTTTTTTTTTTTTTTTTTTTTTTTTTAAATCATTAATGGACATCGAAAACTCCAGCAACTCTTCTCAAGTCAACTTCCACACAATACTTCTCCTCCTAGAAAAGCCACGATCCTGTCGTCCCCACGCGCGTTGAGGCCATCGACTTTTAAAACGTGCGTATATCGGTGATTCAGACCAGCCTGACAACACCATCGGCACAGTTCCTAACAGCATCACCAACTGAACAACGAAAGACAACCCCCCCCCCCCCCCCCCCCCCCCCCCCCCCCCTCCCCCCCCCAGTCTTCTAGTGAATGATTATGTCTTTATCCATGCACAGGAACATGATATTTGATTTGATCACTGCCACTGCAGACGACCAGTGTTGCACACATTCTATCATGTGCCAGACTTTGCCTGCAGGCAGCAGCCCCACCAAAACGGGCCATACCCTGTCACCATTCTCTCTTCTTATTTCTTAATTTTCCATAGTTTCATTTTAAATTCTAAACGCCGATTCTAAATGTTGGCTGTTTCTTCTTTTGTTTATAGGTATAACACTATACTATAACTGTTACAGTTACCAGTCTTCTTTTGTCATGTTTCAATTTGTCTGCTACGCCGTAGCGCGCGAGCGCCATCAGTCATCATGCTGCTTCTTCTGCAATTCTCCCCGCCAGGGCTTTGTGCAGAATCCTCTTGTTGTCCTGGCAAATGTGCTTTTTGTGTGCAATGTTTAGTCATATTCATGGAAATAAAACTGCTTAAAAACCCAAGCGAATGGCTTCCGCCGGACTCGTGATCCTGTGGTTACGGGTTCGAATTTCGGTACAGTGGGATTTTTTTTTTTCCCTCGGAGTTAACATGGGTTCTGACCCCCCACCCCCCCACCCCCCCAACACCCCCCCACCCAACCACACACCCCACACACACCCACACCCCACGCCACAACACACACACCCCCCACGAGAGGATTACCACACCCCCCATCGCTGTTAGATTCTACACTGATCCGGTTTTTTTTTGTTTGTTTTTTGTTTTGGTTTTTTTTTTTTTTTGTTTTTTTTTTTTTCCTTCCTTCTTCAATTTAAACTAAGATTTCTACCACATTTTCCCAAATGAGATTCAAGCACTTTTCTTTCTGACTTACGTGTCAAGTGGATTATGCAATCCGCCAATGTGTTTTCTTTTTGGTTGTGAAATTTTCCGTCACTTAGCACTAACAACATTTGCTTGTTGTTTGCTTCAGTTCAATAAGTTGTTTATGTACACATCTGGTCATTAAAGAAATGTTACACAAAACAAAAAAAAGACACACGATGACCTCATCCCACCACCCACCTCACCCCAAGACAAACTCAAAAATAGAAGGAGGAAATAAACAAACAAAAAAAAAACTGTGCTGACTGAATCATACACGCACTGAAATCTAGCATATTGCAATTTTTTTTTTAATAGAAAAGAAAGCTGGGGTGAATCACACACACCATACATTCAGAACTAGCATTTAGCAGTTTTCAAGAGAGAGAGAGAGAGAGAGAGAGAGAGAGAGAGAGAGAGAGAGAGAGCATTCATTCATTAAAAAAAAACAAAAAAAAAAAACGCTGACTGACCAAAACATTAAAAAAAACACAACATTTTAGCACTGATTCGGTATGAAAAGCTACGCTGGATAAACAACAACTCATGGAAACGACGAGTAAACAAACAACTCATGAAAGTGATGAGTAAACAAACAACTCATGAAAGCGACGAGTATACAAAACAACTCATGAAAGTGACGAGTAAAACAAACAACTCAACGAAAACGACGAGTAAAACAAACAACTCGTGAAAGTGACGAGTAAACAAACAACTCACGAAAGCGACAAGTAAACAAACACTCATGGAAAGCGACGAGTAAACAAACAACTCAGGAAAGCGACGAGTAAACAACAACTCAGGAAAGCGACGAGTAAACAAACAAACTCACGAAAGCGACAAGTAAACAAAACAACTCAGGACAGCGACGAGTAAAACAAACAACTCATGAAACGACGGGTAAACAAACAACTCATGGAAACGACGAGTAAAGAAACAACTCATGAAAGCGAAGTGTACACTGTGTCAACACGAGTAGAATTCAAAAATGGATGCATTTGCTTTCATGATGATATTATGATGGTAATGATAATCTCACTTCGCATACAACGTCTTCAGATTTTTAAAAAGAAAAAAAAGGGGGGCGCGGGGGGGGGGGGGGGGGGAGGAGGGGAGAGGGGGGAGGGGCGGGGCGGTGGAGGGGAGGGGGGGGGAGGGGGAGGAATGGGGGGGGGGGGGAGAGCATTAGGTCCGTTATAATCGCAGTACTTGTGGAGTACTACTAACCGGTCGTGAAAGGAAACACTCGCACAACGTTGCTTTGAAGAAAAAAAAATGAACATTCAGCCATCTTTTTTTTACATTCAGTTTTTTTTTACAAGCAAAAAAAAAAAAAAAAAAAAAAAACAACTAAAAAACTAATCATTGGAGGGAGGGGACAAAAAGAGCGCTAACTGAACAGCACCGACTGTTTATGAAAAAAAAAAAAAAAGAAAAAAAAAAAGAAAAAAAAAAGGAAGTAAAAAAGCAAAGTGGCCTTCAGTACCTTACTAGCTCTAACACACGCCCCAGCTCCTCTCTCTCTCTCTCTCTCTCTCCTCTCTCTCCTCGTCTCTCTTCGCCTCTCTCTCTCTCTCTGTGAAATGACACATTTCTTTCTCCGTCAAAAGGTCACGACAGTGGCGCACGAGCTTTCTTCTTTTATTTATTTATTTTTTTTTTTCTTTTTTCTTTCTTTTAAAATAAGCACGAGAACCACAGCAACGCGCGGCGCTCGCAACACAACAGCTACTTTTTCCTTCTTCTTCTTCTTCTCTCTTTCTTTCTCTCTTTCCTTCCCTTTTTTTTCTTTTTTTTTTTAACTCCCAATCCTCCCTTCCCCCCCCCCCCCCCCCCCCCCCCCCCCCCCCCCCCTCAATCAGAGAGCCAAGACAGGCTGTAGTATAACCCCGCCACGGCTGCTGGTGAAGCGCAGCCCCGTGCCCTCATCTAAATGTCACCAGAATCCGACTCCAAGCCGACTGCAAAGGTCTCTCCGGACACCCAACACCGCAGGTCGTCGACGAGAGAGTCTTCAATTATTATGACACATACACACACACACACCAACACACACACACACCACACCACAGCCACACACACAGCGCGCACACACACACACATTACACACACATACACTACGCACATGTTGCATACGCACTGGCACCACATGCGCACACACACACATGCGCACGCGCGCACGGCACGCACACGCACGCACACGCACACACACACACACACACCCACAACACACACACACACACACACCACACACACATAGGAACTACACACACGAAGAACAGGTGTAAGAAGAAGAGAAGAAAGAAAGTAAAGAAGAAGAAGAAGAGAGTGAGAAGTATGATAAGGAAAAAAAAAAAGAAGTCGTGATAGCGGTATGATTGTTTTAGTAAACAGCAACACAGCAAGTCGTTCTCATAGCAAGCACCGCCTCTGGTGTTGTATACATGCAATTTGCTTGCGTCACCCTCCCTTTCGCATTTTCCGAGTTTCGCGTTGCTGTGTGTACAGGGTATCGCGTTTCTCTCTGTGGAGGTGATATGCTTGCTTCTCTCTCTCTCTCTTCTCTCTCTCTCTATCTCTCCTTGCTCCTCTCTCTCTCTGCCTCTCCTCTCCCTCTCTCTGTGGAGGTGACAAAAAACAGATGTGATCTTGCTTGCTCTCTCTCCTCCTCTCTCTCTTGCTCTCCTCTCTCTCCTCTCTTCTCTCTCTCTGTGTGGAGGTGATATGCTTGCTTCCTCTCATCTCTCCACTCGCTCGCCTCTCTCTCCCTCTCTAATCTCCCTCCGTCTCTCCTCTCTCTCTCTCTGGCCATCTCCTCTCTCTCTCTGTCTCTCCCTCTCTCTCTCATCTCTCTCTCTCTCCCCTCCTCCTGTTTCCTCTCTCTCCTCTCTCTCTCTCTCTCTCTCACACACACACACACACACACACACACAGAGCAGGCAGAAAGAACAGACAGAGAGTAGAGAGAGAGGGAGGGAGGGGGAGAGAGAGAGAGAGGAGAGAGAGAGAGAGAGAGAGAGAGAGACAGACACAGACAGACAGACAGACAGACAAAACGATCCTTTTCATTTAACTGCTCCTCCATGTCACAAGAGGCCCAGCCGTTGCACTCGCTGCCACAGGATCATTTAATCATCGCTCTCAACACCACATTTCTTCTCTTTTCTTTCCTTTTTTTTTTTTTCCTCTCTCTCTCTCTCTTCCTCTTATCTCTCTCGTCCTCTTCTTCTTCTTCTTCTCCTCCTCCTCCTCCTCCTCCTCCTCCTTCTTCTTTTTTCCTTTTCTTTTTCCCCCCAAATTCAGTAATCACCTCTGTCGTTTTAAGCTGTGTTTTTCAACCACACCACTTCGATTATCCGTATGCCAGTCGGTCGGTCAGCAAAGCTGTGCAAACTCTCTTTGGGACTGATCTTAAAGAAACCTGGTGCAAAGATGGAGTGAGACTCGTAGACATACCCATGACATTTGGGTGAGGATCTGTGGGGCCGATCCGGATCAAAATGCGGATCCAGGATCCGTTAAGGAAAATCATGACTTTTTTTTTTTTTTTTTTTTCTTTTCTTTTTGTTTTCTTTGTTCTTTTCACTGTGCACGAAGTCTGTGAATTGGAGTTATTGTTTACCGATGTTCTATTTAAGAACTGGTATATTTTCGTGGAAGATTAAGCCTTTTCTCGTGATGACAGTGCACTTTCATGTTTGTTTGTTTTGTTTTTTGTTTTCTTGTTTTCTTTAAACCCTCTTCAACAACAAAGAAAAGAAAAAAAAGAAAGAAAAAAAAGTACAGAAAAAGTACATAGTTATCATTTTCCCAGAATCGTTCAGTTTTGGCGGAGGACCGTCCCAGAATCCTTAGTGTCTTTCTCAGTCTGTACTACTGATTCATCATCAACCCCCCCCCCCCCCCCCCCCCCCCCCCCCCCCCCACCACCTTCCACCTCCTATTTTTTTTTTTTTCTCACATTTATTTCATCATTTCAACTGAAAGGTTGGGCAACCCAATCCTCCTCTTTCTTCTTCCACTGTTTTTTGTTTTGTTTTTTGTTTTTTTTCGATCTTTCTGTCTTTCGATCGATTCCCCCCCCCCCCCCCCCCCCCCCCCCCCCCCCCCCCCTTTTGCCTGTTAACATCTTACATACTACATCTGCGTTACTTCACACCTCGGTTTGAGCGTTCATGAGTATTTTGCTTTGTCTTCAGTAGCGTTGTTGTTTTTTTTTTTTTTTTTCAACTTTGAAGTCATTTCAGTCTGTTTCTGTAATTTGACACACACACACACAACAAAAAAGCCACACGTTTTCATATCTCTGCATATATATACAAGTTACCCTTACAATTTCTACCCTGACTGGCATAATCACGGACATCATGACAGCGGACAAAAAGGACCAGGCAGCGCTTGCTGTAGGTGCCAGCCACTTCTGCTGATCACACCCACACTTCCAACAAACGAGTAAAAATGGCAGCCCACACACCATGCAGTGCAACAAAATAGATAAATTAACAGATAAACAAACAGAAGGGGAAAAAAAATAGACAAACGAATAAAGACATAAAATAGATTAACAGATAAATCAATGAAAAAAAAAGAATAGATATCAAATTAAATTTCAAAGGAGCATGGACGCCATGACACACAGAGGACAGCCTATGGCCTGTCCAGACAGTGTGTACACCCTCACAAACCTTGTTGTCAGAATGCAGCGGAAAAGTTGGCAGGTAATAAATTATGTAACAAGAGAAAAAAAAAAAAAAAAAAAAAATGATGGGTGGTTGGGTGGGAAAAGTTTTCCTGTAAACACACACACGCGCGCGCGCGCGAGCGCGCGCACGCACATACACAACTCTACTGGATCTAGACGAGTATGCAAAAAAAAAAAAAAAAAAAAAAAAAAAAAGGCCGAAATACAGTGGACCACATACAGGAAAATGACAAAAAAATCTGAACAAAACTAGCTATCCATTCACACACACACACACACACACACACACACACAGTACACATTCACAGTACACATTCACAGTACACACACACGCACACACGCAACACACACACACACACACACACACACACACACACACACACGAATCGCTTTCAGCCTACAACTATTCAGGGCACTCTGGAGAAAAGCAGGTATCCTCTGACTTTCTTGCCCCCTGCCCCCCCCCCCCCCCCCCCCCCCCCCCCCCCTCGCCCCCTCCTCCCTTTTTTTTTTTTTGTCTTTGCCCCCCCCCCCCCCCCCCCTCCACCCCCCACCCCCACGCTATAATCTGTGTTTTATTTATCGACAGACAAACGGAAAACGCACATAAATTCACCTGACATCTCGAGTCTGCATACCTTGAGAGTCAGATATACAAAATGAGTTGAGTGAGTACCAATTCACCAAATTCCAGACTCTTCGCAGAACTGTTCTCCCTGCAAACCTTTTTCCACTCTCCTTTTCCTCTCCTAACAGATCTCCAACGTACGAGGAACTCACGCGCCGGACGAAGCAAGACCCAATCAACCAAGAGCATCCAGATGAGGAGGAAGTGGGGCTGGGTTTGGAGGACACACCCTGCGTCGAGGACAGGCCCACACACCCCACGCCACGCCTTGGGACTGGAAACCCACAGGGGAAGCGGAAGAGGGGACGACCAGTCAGTCACCCACCACCTGGAGAAGAACTCTACAGGCGCAGAACTCCAGTTCACCAACATGACCTTGGGGTGTATGAAGCCAAGAGAACAGCCCAAGACAGAGCGAGATGGAGGAGATCTGCAGTGCGGGCCCTGTGTTCCGATCGGAACGAAGAGGACCAAGTCAAGCAAGTCGAGTCTTCTCCTAACAGATTTTTCTCTCTTATCTTTTCCCCCCCCCCCCCCCCCCCCCCCCTTTAGCAGTTTCGAAAGGGGATGGGGCAGGCAATATATCGCCTGAAAAGTATAACGAATGGACTTTCTGAAACAATCACAGAACTGCAGATTTTCAGAGGAAAATCTGGAGTCCGGAATAGCTCAGTGGTAGAGCGCCGGACTCGTAATCTTGGGGTTGCGGGTTCGAATCTCCGCCGGGCCGTTTCGGTACAGGGGGGATTTTTTTCCCTCGGAGTTCACATTGGTTCTGACTCCATTCCCCATACAGCCCTTGGAATGAGACTGTAAACCGAGCTTCCGTGTGTGAACGCAGGCACAGCATCTTGCACACACGTCAAAATCCCATCACCAACTTTCGGAAAGAAGGCCAGTTTGGCCACTGGTATGGATGACACGTTACACATAGCATGTACCTTCCCCGAAGCTGAAATAAGGCTGCCTTAATGGCAGGAAAAAAAAAAAAAAAAAAAAAAAAAAAACGGTCATATATACAAAACTCCACTCCCTTTGTTGGGTAGATGGGATTAATCCTTGCCTGTCTATACAGGGAGGGTCCGCAGGAGTATCAGCCTGCGTATGCAGAAGAAGAAGAAAATTTAAATTAAAAAAAAAATAAATAAATAAAAATAAAAAATAAAATACCAAGGGAAATGAAACTCGGGAGGCAAACCAAAAAAAAGAAAAGAAAAGAAAGAAAAAAAAGAAAGACAAAAGAAAAGAGACAGAAAGAAAAAGAAAAACAAGATTAGCTTTATGACTGTCAACTTCGGTTCGTGTTCTCGTTTTCTCTTTCTAAAAGCACAACGATATCCGCCGTTCAAACGCGAACTACACGTTACAATATGCAGCATCCAACATTTACAGTTGTGGACAAACGGCTTTTTTTGTTTTTCAGGTTTTTTTTTTTTTTTTTTTTCTCTTCTTTCGTTTTTATGTTTTCTTAATGTCAACTGACAATCTGTAGACAGTCTGCAGGGATCGGTGTTTATCAATCCGTAAACTGATACGCGTCACACAGACTGCTATAGTCATCATATCCCGCGCCCCCTCCCCCCCCCCCCCCCACCCCACCCCACCCCCTGTCGTCTTATCGTTCTTTCTCTTGTAGGGTGATAAAGAAGCTAAGAATTTTTTTTTCTTTTCATTTACTTTATTATTTCATTTTGTGTTTCTTTATTCACTCGTTTTTCTTATTTCATTTATTCATTGACGTATTCATATTTTTTTTTTAATTTATTCATGTATTCATATAGTTTGTTTGTTTATTTATACGAAAGAAACCGGGCGCAAAAATAACTTCTACCTTGTTTTACGGCACACTCTCGAACAATTTTTGTTTCCTGAATTCAAACTGATCGTATCGTAGGTGACGCAATTATTTCCTTTAGAAATTTGAGTGCGTGTATATATCTGTGGCTATGGGTAAGTGTACATACCGATACGCTGATTATGAAATCATGTACTAATAAATATTCCACGCGTGTGTCCTGTGCATCCACTGTTTTCTCTTCTTACCCCGAGGCGAATCTGGGAATGAAAGCTCAAAAAAAAAAAATGGACAGTTCTCTGTTGGCCCAGAGCCACCAAGATTCGAACCCACAGCCTACGACTGCAAATTCGCTTCCATGACCACCGTGCGACTCATGCATCCTACGCAAACAATGAAACGCTGACCCACTCACCCACCCACCCACCTTCTCTCTCTCTCTCTCTCTCTCTCTCTCTCTCTCTCTCTCTCTCTCTCTCTCTCTCTCTCTCTCCCCAACATAATGCCTTGACGAACTGAATGTCAGTTTCGCTGTTGTTTTCATTAACGAACACGTCGACAGACACTCAAACGAAGGAGAGGGCAGTGAAAGAAAGAGATGGGGAAGGGGAGGGGAGGGGAGAAGAGGGGAGGGGAGGGGAGGGGTGGGGCAGGGGGGAGGGAGGGGGAGGTGGGGGCATGATATCAAATTCATGTCCACTCTGTCCGTATGCTCGTTATGAATATAGGCATTAACCTCCAAGAAAAAACAGCAGGTGTGTATAGATGTGTAAACTAGGCCGAAACACTAGTTACCGTTCTCTGGAGTTTCTGTCTCTCCTTCTTCCTATCATATGCGCGCATAAACAACTCTCTCTCTCTCTCTCTCTCTCTCTCTCTCTCTCTCTCTCTCTCTCTCTCTCTCTCTCACTCTCTCTCTCTCTTCATTCACTCACAACGCGCGCGCGCACGTACACACACACACACACACACACACACACACACACACACACACACACACACACACAGCGACTATACACAGTCTTTTCAACTGGGGTCCAGGAGAGGCAGCACGGACGAGGGAAGTCTAGAGATCATGGGTGTGACCGGGTGGAACAGCAGCGCTGCTGCTGCGATACCCACGACAGACAAGCCCACAGAGGCAGTGAGCTGGGTGGAGCGGGGGGGCGGAGGGGGGGGGGGGGGGGCGAAGGAAAGGAGATCGCAGACTCCGAAGGAAGGCCCGATCACCGATCTGTCGGGAGGAAAAAAAAAAAAAAAAAAAGATTGTCGGTGTGGTGCTGAGTTTTTTCCGTGAGGAGTCACCGACGCCTCCTGGATCCGTCAGATGCCATCTCAATCCCCCCCCCCCCCCCCCCCCCCATCCATCCACACACACACCCCCTCCACCCTCCCTCCTACAGACAGATGCTGCCTCCTGTTAAGGCAGAGGCGGTCTCCATCTGTCCAACCACACCCCCTTCCCGTCAGATACTGTCTCCATCTGTTCCCGTCAGATGTGTGCATCTGCTCCCGTCAGATGTCTCCATCTGCCTATGTCAAAAGCCGCCCGTCTCCGACAGCCTGCCTGTCAAACGCCGTCTCCTGAGAAGTGTTCGATCCTGTCTCCATCTGCCTACGTCTTGTCTCCATCTGCCTCTGACAGCTGTCTGTCTGTCTCCATCTGCCTCTGTCTGTCTGTCTCCAGCTGTCTTGTCAGCTATCTCCATCTGCCTCTGTCAGCTGTCTCTCCATCTGCCTCTGTCAGCTGTCTGTCTGTGTCAGCTGTCAGCTGTCTCCATCTGCCTCTGTCAGCTGTCTGTCTCTGTCAGCTGTCTGTCTCCATCTGCCTCTGTCCGTCTCTCCACCTCCCTGTCAGCTGTCTGTCTGTCTGTCTGCCTCTGACAGCTCTGCCTCAGCTGTTCGTCTCCATCTGCCTCTGTCAGCTGTCCATCTGCCTGTCAGCTGTCTGTCTCCATCTGCCTCTGTCAGCTCTCAGCTGTCTGTCTCCATCTGTCTGTCTGTCTGTCTCTGTCAGCTGTCTGTCTCCATCTGCCTCTGTCAGCTGTCTGTCTCTGTCAGCTGTCTGTCCATCTCCCTCTGTCAGCTGTCTGTCTCCCATCTGCCTCTGTCAGCTGTCTGTCTCCATCTGCCTCTATCAGCTGTCTGTCTCCATCTGTCAGCTGTCTGTCTCCATCTGCCTTGTCAGCTGTCTGTCTCCATGTCCCTTGTCAGCTGTCTGTCTCCATCTCCCTCTGCCTCAGTCAGCTGTCTGTCTCCATCTGCCTCTATCAGCTGTCTCCATCTCCCTCTGTCAGCTGTCTCCCTCTATCAGCTGTCTGTCTCCATCTCCCTCTGTCAGCTGTCTGTCTCCATCTCCCTCTGTCAGCTGTCTCCATCTCCCAGCTGTCTGTCTCCATCTCCCTGTCAGCTGTCTGTCTCCATCTCCCTCTGTCAGCTGTCTGTCTCCATCCCTCTGTCAGCTGTCTGTCTCCATCTCCCTCTGTCAGCTGTCTGTCTCCATCTCCCTCTGTCAGCTGTCTGTCTCCATCTCCCTCTGTCAGCTGTCTGTCTCCATCTCCCTCTGTCAGCTGTCTGTCTCCATCTCCCTCTGTCAGCTGTCTGTCTCCTCCCTCTCCAGCTGTCTGTCTCCATCTCCCTCTGTCAGCTGTCTGTCTCCATCTCCCTCTGTCAGCTGTCTGTCTCCATCTCCCTCCAGCTGTCTGTCTCCATCTCCCTCTGTCAGCTGTCTGTCTCCATCTCCCTCTGTCAGCTGTCTGCCTCCATCTCCCTCTGTCAGCTGTCTGTCTCCATCTCTTGTCCTCTGTCATCTGTCTGTCTCTCCCCATCTCCCTCTGTCAGTGTCTGTCTCCATCTTCCTCTGTCATCTCCCTGTCCGTCTCCACAGCTCTGCATCTGTGTCCATCTCCCCTCTGTCAGCTGTGTCTCATCTCCCTCTGTCCACTGTCTGTCTCCATCTTCCTATGTCACCTGTCTGTCTACATCTGCATCTGTGTCTCCCTTTGTCAGCTGTCTGTCTACCTCCCTCTGTCAGCTGCTGTCTCCATCTCCCCTCTGTCCATCTCCCTTTGTGCTGTCTGTCTCCATCTCCCTCTGTCAGATGTCTGTCTCCATCTCCCTCTGTCTACATCTGCATCTGTGTCCATCTGCCTCTGTAAGAATGCCGTCTCTGCTTCTGTCAGATGCTGTCTCCATCTCCCCCTGACAGATGTCTCTGATGCTATCTGCCTCTGTCAGAAGTCGTATTCAGCGGGCTTTCATCTGCCTCCGCCAAATGTCTGTCTCCATCTGCCCCTCTATGATACCGTCTCCATCTGCCTCTGTCAGATCTTTCCATCTGCTTGTCAGATGTTGTCTATATCTGCCTCCATAAAAATACTTGTCACCATTTGCGCCCGTTGGGTGTCTCTGTCTGTTCTGTTGGTGGGTGCTGTCTCTCCCTCGCCCACACTGTTTTTTTTTTTTTTTTTTTTTTACACGCACGCTCTCCTCCTAACCTTTCAGAAGTTGTGACCATCTGCCCTTTCAGTTGTTTCCATCTGCCTTTGTCAGACGTCTCAACGGCTTTCTGTTGACGGCCGTCTCCATCAGATGCCGTCTCTATCTGCCTGTCCGAGGTCATCATCTGATTCTGTCAGACGCTGTCTCCATCTGTCCCCTTTCAGATGTCTGCTTCGCTTCACCTGCCTCTGTTAGATACGGTCTCCATCTGCCTTCAGATGCGGTCTCCATCTGCCTCTGTCAGATGTACACGTTTGCCTTTCAGATGCTGTTTTTCGATCTATCTTGGTCAGATGTCGTCGGGCCAGATGTCTCCATCCAACTTTGTCAGATGTTGTTTCCATCTGCCTCTGTCGCGTGCTATTTTCGTCTCTGTCTCTGTCAAATGTCTGTCGCTTTCTGTCTGTTGTCAAATGTCTGTCTCCCTGTGCTATATTCATCATTTGCCACATTCATCATCAGTCTCCGTCAAACGTCTGTCGCCGTCTGTCTGTTGTCAAATATATGTCTCCCTCTGCCTCTGTCACTTGCGATATTCATCTGCATCTGTCAGCCCGTCGTCGCTGTCTGTCTCTGACAAACACATGTCTCCATCTGTCTCTGTTAGATGTCTCTACCTCTCTCTCAGATGCCTCTCTCAGATGCTGTCTAAGTCTGCCTCTGTCAGATGCTGTCTTAAGTCTGCCTCTGTCAGATGCTGTCTTAAGTCTGCCTCTGTCAGATGCTGTCTTAAGTCTGCCTCTGTCAGATGCTGTCTAAGTCTGCCTCTCTCAGATGCTGTCTTAAGTCTGCCTCTGTCAGATGCTGCCCCCATCTGCCTTCATCAGAAGCTTTCTCCATCTGCCTCTTGTCAGAGTTGCATGTATACATCTGCTTTACTGGATCTGTCTCCGTCTGCCCCTGTCCGACAATGTCTCCGTCTGCTAAGGAAGTGTCTGTGTTTGTTCTGTGCGACCTCCCTGCCGCTAATACATGTGCCAGGCGAACTGGTACCGCTAGCACGAGTTCGCTTGGAAGATACGGGCCTGCCACGGTTCCATCACGGGGGGGGGGGGGGAGGGGGGGGGGGGGGGGGGTCCCTCCCTCAGTCATTGTTTTACTGTTCGGGTTTTCCACGTCTCAGTCAAAGATTCCCATTAGATGGTTCTGATTACTAGACTGTAGTTCCGAGCTGCGTGATCTTTCAGTTCACGATGGCGGCTTGTTGGTTTTTCTCGTAATCTGACGGTCCTTAGTTCGCAGAGGAAACGGGATCGCTCCACGTTCAAGAGACAGAGACAGACAGACAGACAGACAGAGAGAGAGACAGACAGACAGACAGACAGACAGACAGACAGACAGACAGAGACAGAGACAGACAGACAGACAGAGATCAACGGTGTATTAATTTGCGCGAGTTTTGTATCAGTGTGTGTGTGTTGTGTGTGTGTGTGTGTGTGTGTGTTTGTGTATGCGTGCTTGCGTGTGTGTATGCGCGCGCGCGCGAGTGCGTCCGCGTGCGTGTGAGTGTGAACGCCACTGACTCGTAACACGTCACACACACACAGGTCAACCAACGATGAACTCGATCAGCGTCACAGCCATCATGAAGCAACTTAACCATCTCGCCACTTACTACACTACACTCGTGCTGTGTGCCGCGAGTCCCTTCAGCCCACTGCCATCACCTCCACCGCCACCAACGACCGCGACAATGACAGCGCCATCTTAAAGCCCACACACGCACGTACCGCCACTTCTACCAACGACTGAAATGTTCCAACGACGTTGAAACGCTTTCCCCTGCTTCCCTTCAGCTTCTCTCTCTCTCTCTTCTCCTCTGCTCTCTCTCTTCTCTTCCGCCACTTCTCTCTCTGAAATGTTCCATCCTACGAGGCAAACGTTCTTCTCCTGCTTCTCCTTCAGCTTCTCTCTCTCTCTCTCTCTCTCTCTCTCTCTCTCTCTCTCTCTCTCTCTCTCTCTCTCTCTCTCTCTCTCTCTCTCTCTCTCTCTCTCTCTCTCTCTCTCTCTCTCTCTCTCTCTCTCTCTGTGCTTACTGACGCTTACGACGTAAACGACTGCTGCTGCTGCAGCCACTGCTAAAACAACTTAGCGTGATAGCCAATCACGCTTGTTCTGAACACACTACGACTTGACGACTACTGCCTATGGCACTACACCCTTTGACGGGGAGGGGGGGGGGGGGGGGGGGGGGGGGGGGGGGAGCGGTCGACAGTGTGACAACAGAGCCACGCTGCGGGGAACGACCGACCACATCTGCTGGGGGCCCGACGGATACTGGTCTCTTGAAAGGCAGAGGTCCCGCGTTCGAGCCCCGCTTCTTCGGCGGAGCGGGCCTGGCCTGAAGAGGTTTCGGGTGTCAACTTCAGGGTCAACTTTGAAGGCACGCTAACCTCCTTCACCTCCCTCCCCCACCTCCCCACCCCCCCACCGCCCCGCACACCACCACCACCCCCTCCCCCCCCCCCCCCCCCCCCCCCCCCCCCCCCCCCACCTCCCCCTCCCCCAAAGTTCTCTAGATGAAAACTCACTGCCGAGTGTGTGTGTGAACGCGCACAAGTTGCCCCGCACGTGAAACTCCACCCAAGTCGCACGTCAAAGAAGACTTGCCGCTACAATGCGCCGGTAGGCAGGGTGGGTGATGCCAAAAAAAAACCAGCACCAAAGGCACACGAGTTCTCTCTCTCTCTCTCTCTCTCCTCTCTCTCTCTCTCTCTCTCTCTCTCACACACACACACACACACACACACACACACACCACACACACACACACACACACACACACACACACACACACGCACGCACACACACACACACACACACACACACACACACACACACGTCATCTCCGAAGGCGGAGTGTGGCGGACCTTTTTAAGTCGTCATCACATCAAAGCTCACTAACAGTGACACACGGGAGTACCAGCCGAAGAAGACAGAAAAAAGAAGAAGAAGAAAAAAACAAAAGAAAGGAAAAAAAAAAAGAAAAAAAGAAAGAGGAGGTGAGGAGGTGGGGGGGGGGGGGGGGGGGGCAGGAGCGGCATTCAACCACGCCAGCTACACCACTACCACCGCCACCACCACCACCACTACCACCACCACTGTGGACAGACCTGCTATATAACGCCCCACACTGACGACACCGACGACGATGAGGGAGAGCGGTAAGAAATCCGACACGGTTTACTGCTGTCGACACACACACACACACACACACACACACACACACACACACACACACACACACACGTGCTCGTTGTGTATACATACATACACACATGTATGATGTGTATAACATCCGTGGGTACGTACTTCACTCACACACAACACCCTTCTCCCGCCGCGGACAATCGCAGACTGTATTTCCCTCTTGTGCTGGGCGCACACACCCACACATACCCTCGCTCACACCTCACCCTCCACTGTTTGGTGTGGAGACAAGAGCAGAGGGGGGCGGGAGGGAGGGGAGTTGGGGATTAAGAGAGAGAGAGAGAGAGAGAGAGAGAGAGAGAGAGAGAGAGAGAGAGAGAGAGAGAGAGGATGTAAAATCTGATGCGTTCCCACACCAAACCTTTCCCCTGGCGGTTTTTTTTTTTTTTTTTTTTTTTTTTTTTTTTTTAATCGAATTTGATGCACACATCTGGCACACGTCTGATTTTTTTTTTGTTTGGGTTTTTTCTGTCTTTTTCATATAGGTCTACGAGTACGTCTACCTTGGATTATGAGAAACATACAAATATCGACAGAAGGGGCAGTGACTTTTATTATGAGCAAACATTTGACAGAAAACTGCCACTGTCAGTTCCCCCCGCATGGAGACCCAACAAAAAAATCAAAAAAAAAAAACAAACACCTGACTTGCCTCCATATAAGTGTGACGGTGCTCTATGTGAAGATCTCCTCACTACGGGAGACCTTCCTCATCACCACTGCGGTGCTGTTTGGTGACTGGCCAGCAACAGATAACAGCCAAAACTAAAGACGATAATGTATGAATACGTGATGTCTTACTCGGGGGGGGGGGGCGGGGGGGACTGTAAAACAAAAAAATCACAGATAAATAGGGAACATAAATACAGTTAGACACCAATTATGAGAAACAATCAAGAAAAAGTCTACAAAATAAATCAAAAACAAACAAAACAACAACACAACAAAAACTTACCTGTCAGGCAATTCTGACAGTGGTCAATTCTAGCTGAACAGGTGGACAGCAAACGTTCAGGCAATCTGTGGAGTACTGTGTGTGTTTTTTAGCTTTAACCTCTACAACACTTCTACACCAAATTCCCCCCCCCCCCCCCCCCACCCCCCCTCCGCCAACTTGTTCTTCCCCCCCCCCCCCCCCCCCCCCCCCCCCCTTTTTCACCAAACTGATCCTGTCCACAGATTTATCTCTACGGATTAGCATTCTTTCTTCTAAACAATGCATATAAATGTAGACAAATAAACCTATCAATGACGATAAACAAACAACTAACGAAAATTAACATAATGGCGGCGCGGGCGGGGGGGGGGGGGGGGGGGGGGTCAGATCCGAAAGGGGGGGGGGGGGGGTGGTGTTACTCCCTCCCAGCGTCAGGCGACACCGGTCTGGGGGTATGGAAGGCCGTGGCAGCAGGTGAAAGCTTAGAGTCCCCCTCACGTCCCAGCGGGCCCGGGCTAATCCCTACACGAGATGAAGCGGATTAAGGCACACAGGTAGCTCCAACCATGCTAAAGAAGGGACAGTAGGGGGTGGGTGGAGGGGGGTGGGGGGCGGGGGTGGGGTCAGAGGAGGGGAAGGGGTAGGAGTGTGAGACGGTGCGAGGAGGAAACCCGCTGGAGGGAGATGGGGGGGTGGGGGGGTGGGGGGGGGGGAGGGAGGAGGGAACGGAGAGGAGGAAGGTAAGCTGGTCCTTTTTCGCAACGCCGCGTCCAGCTTGGATGGAAAGAAGGGGGGTTGGGGAGGGAAAGGTGGAGGTGGGGGAGGGATAAAGAATAAAGACTGGTGTGTGGGAGAGAGAGAGAGAGAGAGAGAGAGAGAGAGAGAGAGAGAGAGAGAGAGAGAGAGAGAGAGAGAGAGAGAGAGAGAGAGAGAAACGAAATTGTTAATGAGGGAAAGGAATAAGCAGAAGTCAGTGGCTTTTTTTTTTTTTTTTTTTTTTTTTTTTTTCATCCAGCCCTCAAACAAGGGAAAAGCATCAAAAGATATGGAAGGAAACATTGCATAGAACTGCATACACAGAGAGAGAGAGAGAGAGAGAGGGGGGGGGAACAGTCTAACAGGCTGAAAACGAAACTGGAAATTAAACAGTATGTGATGCAAACCACAACGACTGACTGGGGATTGTAGGCATACAGAGCGTTTTCGCCTAACACACGTTTATCTGTGACACAGCAATGTACATGATCCACTCTGAAAACAGAGAGAGAGAGTGAGAGATATATAGAGAGAGAGACTGAGCGAGAGAGAGAGAGAGAGAGAGAGAGAGAGAGAGAGAGAGAGATTGAGTGAGAAAAAAGAGAGAGAGAGAGAGAGAGACAGACAGACAGACAGACAGACAGACAGACAGAGAACCATCACCACTGACTCTCTGACTGCCCACTCCCCCCTTCCTTCCTCCTCCCTCCTCCTCCCCCCCCCCCCCCCCCCCCCCCCCCACCACCCTTAGCCCACCCTCGCCGCCCCCCTTCCAAAGTTTTATATCGAAGTTGGTGAGATTAACGTCTCATTGTATCACCTCTAGCGCTCCCTCTCATTCTCCTCCCCCTTCCTCTCTCAATTCACCCGGCTATTCCCTCTCCACACCCCAGGCTCCTCCTCCTCTCCCCCCCAATCCCTTCCTGTCCTCCACCCCACCTCCCAACCCCCCAAACCCCCCACCCCCACCCTCCATCGTCAACCAAAGACTTACTCCGTAGGGCGAACTATCTTTGGTCAAACGAGCAGAGCAGGCAGATCTCTTCTTGTATAGCCCACCGGGGTCCGCTGACCTTCACGCCCCGAGCCGACACGCTCTCCCTTTCAGCCTCCACCACTCAACCAACCAACCTACCTCCATGCAGTGAAATTCAGGCGACTGAAGGCAATCACCCTGACGGAGGATGACACAGTGAGGGGAGGAGGAAGACTCAAGCCGAGAAAGTAGGGGGCCTGGGGGTGTGGAGAGCAGTGGGGTGGTGGTGGGGGTGGGGGTGGGGCGTTGAATGATTCTATCCTAATTCGTTCCCTAACCACCACCACCCCCCCCTCCGCCCTCCCCGCCCATCTTCGACTTCACCGCCCCTAAGCAGAGCCAAACGTTCATCATATAATTTGTGATCGGTTTTTGTGTGTGTGTGTGTGTGTGTGTGTGTGTGTGTGTGTGTGTGTGTGTGTGTGTGTTGACAAGTACACATACCATGCAAAGCACAGAGACAGAGAGAGAGGGGTGGAGGTGGGAGGGGTAGCGGAGTGGGGGGGGGGGGGGAGAGAGAGAGAGAGAGAGAGAGAGAGAGAGAGAGAGAGAGAGAGAGGTGTTTGTCAGCAATCTGCAATCTTCTACAACTGTATTGACCCTTTTCATTCCCAAAAGTCTCCACACAAAACCTAGCAAGTAGCATGGAAAGATCTCTGCTCCCTGTTCTCTGTGCGAGGTTAACTCTTACTACCACGCTTAGTGCAGAAGTCCTGACCCAACACCTGTGTGATCAACTTGCTCTGCCACGGAAGCAGCAGTGTACTGGCTTACAGCTGCCTGCCTCCATAAACGTACGAGAGTTTTAATCTCTGACTCTGAATTCAAACAATTCCTCACACAATGCACAGCAGAGACACAACTGTGATTGACTTCGTGGAGATCTTCATAGTTTAGACATTATGTCCCACAGAACACCGTGCACAGGTAAATCTCTAACCCCCCCCCCCCCCCCCCCCCCCCCCCCCCCCCCCCCCCCCCCCCCCCCCCCCCCCCCCCCCCCCCCCCCCATCTGAACTATATTCACTGTCCTCTTAGTTTGTATAAGACACCCAAGTACAAAAGTACAGACCGATTCTCTCATCCCCACTCTATCATGCGATGTCCTGTTACTCGTTAACATAGCAATTCTGATGTAACACATAACAATAAAGGCAGGTTTTAGATCCCACTGGGAGCCGGAATAGCTCAGTGGTAGAGCGCCGGACTCGTTATCTTGGGGTTGCGGGTTCGAATCTTCTCCGCCGAGCCGTTTCGGTATATGGGGATTTTTTTTCCCTCGGAGTTAACACTGGTTCTGACCCCATTTCCCATGCAGTCCTTCGAATGAGACTATAAACCGAGCTTCCGTGTGTGAACTCACGCGTAACATCTTGCACACACGTCAAATCCCGTCACCACCAACTTTCGGAAGAGAAGGTCAGTTTGGCCGTTAGTATGGATGACACGTTACACATAGCATGCACCTTCCCCGAAGCGGGAGTATGGCTGCCTTAATGGCGGGACAGAAAAAAAAAAAAACGGTCATATACACAAAAACTCCACTCCCTTTGTTGGGTAGATGGGATTAATCCTTGCCTGTCTATACAGGAAGTGTCCGTCGGCGGGAGTATCAGCCCTGCGTACGAAAAAAAAAACAAAACAAACAAAACAAAAAAACACACCAAAAAATACTGTTTGACCGTGCAAGGTTCTCTAGTTCTTAGTTATGAGCTCCTTACACGACACATAGCAGAGGGACACCCGAACCTCTACTGAGAGTGGTCAGATTAGAAATTCAAAGCTAGACAAACATCTAGCAGAGACAGACTAATCCCCATCTGACTGAGCGAGGTCTTCTTGCTCTCACTTTGCGCAACACCTAGAACTGCATAATCCTGATCTCTCCATCCAACAGCGCGAAAATACTGGTTAGTTTGCAAATCCAGTGCAACAGAAGGTCGAGCAGATGGAGTGATCTCCCTTCGTCCCTGCCAGCTCTCATGGTGGGACAGCAATGGGGCTGTCCAGCGGCCTGGGGCAGTTCGCTTGAGTCGGGCAAGTTTTGAATGACATGACCCGTCCGCGTGCAGGAGCAATATTTTTCAAACATCTGCTTTGGAGAGAGAGAGAGAAGTTCGTCAAATTCTGCCAACACTGAATAATAATCACCGTCACAGCCGTATTCTGCGCACCATCGAACAACCACTGTAAGTTTTTTCCCTTCTTCCCGTGGACAGTCAGGGACTGGAACAGCCTGCCTCCTGAGGTTATCTCCTCAACCTCAGTGGAGTGCTTCAAGCCCAAATTTGACCAACCAGCGTCCCCCCCCCCCCCCCTCCCCCCCCCCCCCCCCCCCCCTCCCCCCCCCCTTCCCCTACCCTACCACCCCCACCCCACAAGTCCCCCTACTGCCAGTCCTACATGTCAACAGCCCTCTGAACCCCCCCCCCCCCCCCCCCAAAAAAAAAAGTTTTTATACACATCAGAACCATCAAACGATGATGGTGGATGTTTAATGAAAGAAGAAGAAGAAGTTGCTGTTTATGACATCATTGTGTATGTATTGTGACCAGCGATCTGTGGAATCAGAAATTATTGTCGGCTCACTGGTTGTTTTGTCCACCCACCCACTGAAAAAAAAAAAAAAAAAAAAAAACCTTGAGGATAAATTGTGTTTTGCTGTTTCTCTCTCGCTTAGTAGCTTACAGAATTTTTAAAATCATCACTGACTGATGGGCAGGTGGGTCAGTATAATATATAGATATAGGCAGGTGGGTCAGTATAATATATACGCAGGCTGGTCAGAAGGGAAATAAAAAAAGCTCATACCCTGGATCTTTTTCTCCAGTTCACAGATCTCAAATTCAACACCTTGCACAGATGCCCCTCTGATGTCCGTTCAACTGTTGTCTGTTTCTTAGTTCACCAGTCCTCTATGACAAACACCTGGTAAAGTCTGTTCATACACTTCTTAGGCAACTCAAAGCATTCTAATCTTCTTTTTTTTTTTCCCCCCCACATCTTTGGTTTAGATGCCCTGTGGTTTCACCAACTGTGTGACTGAAACAGCAGCATGTTGGCAAATGATGCACGGAGATGTTGAATAAAGCCTCTTCTTAAGTCTTTTTTTTTTTTTTTCTTTTTAAGCAAATTCTGCTTCAGACAGGTAGAGCCATGGAACTGATGAATGAGAGGGGTAACCATTACAAGGATGTATGGAAAGGGACAGGGGAAGGTAGAGAGCTAAGAGACGAAGAGAATCAGGAGAAATGATGATAATGATTATGACGATGATGATGACAACCACCATGATGATGATGATGATGACAACAACAACCATGATGACAACAATGATGATGATGACAACAACCATGATGACCACCATGATGATGATGACGACAATGACCACAATGATGATGATGACCATGACGACCATGATGATGATGATGGTGGTGATATCGAAGGAAACTTGTGCTTTCCCCTCATTGTTTTTCTTGTTAGTTTGTTTTGTTCAGTGTTGCTTTAGACGTGGGCTTTTTTTGTTTGTTTGCTTTGTTTTTGCCTTTGTTTTCTACCGTTTTGCTGTTGATGTAGGGTTTCTTTGTTAGTTGCTTTGTTTATTTCAATTTTAGCCTAGAACTCTGAGCTATAAGTTGTTTCTCACCAAGTCAAGCGAAACGTTATGCTGGATGTCTTTGGACTCCTCAGAAGGAAATATCATGAGAAAGTCGTTCAGCCTTGAAAGAGTAGTGGTCGTTTCAGACAGACCCTGTGCTGTCAGATCAGATGATTGAAATATGTGTATAAATTTGTGATAAATGGTTGTATAGCGTCACCTTGACATCTTGCAAACTGTGCAGGACAAACAACTGTCACTCAGCGCGTGCAGCATGATAAATGCTCTGATCTGGCATTGGGGAAAAAAAAAAACATGAAAATCAATAGAAATGGGGGGGGAAAAAAGACAAAAGCAATGTTGCTTTTCTTTTCCATTTTTTACCCCCACCCCCACCCCCCCCCCCGGAAAATCACAGAGTACAAAACAGTGAAGTTGCCCCAAACAATCTTCAATGATAGCGAACAAAGTGCCTGAGATTGAGATAACCCTGTGAGTACATTTTTTTTTTCTTCAGCATTTATATCATAATGATTCCATAACAGATGGTCACGGGGGTGCTATATCAAAGGTCTGGGTACATGGGTGTGTGACTAAAATAATTTAATGTATTACACTACACACACACACACACACACACACACACACACACACACACACACAGAGAGTCAAAACACACACACACACACACACACACATCATTATCATCATCATGAGAAAGAGCAATAACTTTGCAAAGAAATGGTTACAATATTTTCTGGCGATTAAATTTTGCCCATAGGTAAGGTAATGTTGCTGATAGCCCAGCCGACCGCATAGGGCCACATCAGGGCTGAATTTTGCCCCTAAAAACTCAATCAAAACGTACTGAAGGCATCTGATGTTGAAACCAGGAGCACCCTCTCTGACAGATTTAGGTCACGGAAAGTGACAGACTCACTGCTTGGTACCAGAAACATTTAAAAGTCTCTGCAACCATTAACAGACACTAAAAAATAAAAGTGATGAATCTACCACCCTGGGACATCCCCAAAGAGACGTTCTGCCATGTGAATTTGTCGAAGGAAGAAACATTAGCGCACTGATCTGTGACGGTATACAGGCAAGCAAATCATGATCATCAACCAATGGGTGTGCCATGGGCAATGTCGTTACACTATGTCACACTACCCTAGGTGGATAGGAATCACGAATGATCCATGAGCTGATGAAGAACACACTTTATGATGGCACTGCCAGCCGTGTGCGGGGACCAACTTTTGCCACACTGCCTCAAAGCCTCATCGCAGGCAGTGCCCTGTGCTGGGGGGGGGGGGGGGGGGGGGGGGGGGGGGGGGGGACAGGAGGAGAGAGAGAGTGTGGTGAGAGAGAGAGAGAGATACAGAGAGAGAGACAGGCAGACTGAAAAACAGAGATTGGGGTGAGAAGGAGAGGGGGGGGGGGGGGGGGGGAGAGACAGACAGACAGACTGAGAGAGAGAGTGTGAGTGAGAGAGAGAGTGGGGTGAGAGAGATACAGAGAGAGAGACAGGCAGACTGAAAAACAGAGATTGGGGTGAGAAGGAGAGAGAGGGGAGAAGAGAATAAAAGAAAGACAGAGTGAGAGAGGGTAATGGAGAGACAGACAGACAGAGAGAGAGAGAGTGATCTGCAGAAAAAGAAGCTACTTGTTTTTTTTTTATACTATGACTACTATGACTAAACAGAAGTACCACCAAAAAGTTACAGTTTTGTTTGTTTGTTTGTTTGTTTTAATTTGTTGAATTTCCAGCCCATGGAATTGAGTGAATGTATTCATGAACATGTTGACGATGAACAAACAATGTTGCACTATTCTGTCGCTAACAGGAAATGGGTCAGAAACGGAGCCGTCGTTTGCTGTTGCTGGTCTGGCAGTTGCCTGTAGTGTTAAGCATTTCTCACAGTGTTAAATTTGTACATTCTCTTTGACACAGAGTTGTTTTTTTTTGCCGACTTTTAAGAACAAGATGTCCTGATTTCTTTTTTTTTTTTTTTTTTTTTTCCCCTCATTTTTCTTTTCTTTTACATACCATCAAAAGTGTGTTTTTCAACATACATACACACAGGTGCACACAAACACACACACACACACACACACACACACACACACACACACACACTCACACACACTTAGCTAATTTTCTCACCACTAGGGGTGGTGCCCTGACTATGTCAGATGAGAGCAGTTCCCCACTGAACACCTAAGTGACTCGGCAAGCAGAGCAGAGTCTCCTCTGCAGGGGTGCCTCATGGCAGCATCAATGCTCCATGTGGGCTGCACTGCCAGGCATTCTGTAAGGCGATCCTGGGAGGAGCCGGAATGGGCCGTGTGATGGTTAACATCAGTGAAGTGGGCATGGACGATGCTACAGTGCATGTTTGCACACACACTTTCGCACATGCACATGCACACACACCAAACATTTCTTTTTTTTTTTCTTAAGAAAAGAAAAAATGTGTTCAGTCCTTCTCAAGCAAGTAATGAGCGCATTTTTGTTGGGGGGTGGGGGGGGGGGGGGGGGGGGAGGGCATTATAATTCAATTACCGTAAAGTATTAACCTGAAAAAAGTATGCTTAAAAAAATATATATGTATCCAGACAGGTCCCACAAGCTTCTACTTCACATTTAGTTTTCTCTCTTCCTTTTTAATTTGGTAAGCAACCATTCATACTTTTTTTTTTCTCTCTCTTTCAAATAAGTCATAAATCTGCAGACTGTCACAAATGTACACAGACTGTAAATTAACAGAAAATTTCAGAAGACGTTTTGGAAAAAGAGGTTCAAACAAGATACCACCTCATTCAGAAAACTGCATCTTTGGAAACTCGCTGAGTTCTGTTGCTTGTGAACATGTTGTGAGGTTTCTGTAGAAGATGAAGAAACTGGGCCTTTACCGCTACTGTCACCATCATGTGTACAATTGTTAACATTTCTATTTGTTAACTGCACAGTGATGTTTGTCAATCATTAGCAAAGTGATGAACAAATTCTTAAAAAGCATATGAAAAAAAAAAAAAAAAAGGCAAAAAAAAAAAAAAAAAAAAAAAAAACAAAAAAAAAAGAAAAAGATTTTTTTGTCACTGAAAAAAAAATTCCTAGGATTATTTTTTGTCTCTGAATTAGAACCATGGAAAAAAATTGCTGTTACACTCTCTCTCTCTCTCTCTCTCTCTCTCTCTCTCTCTCTCTCTCTCTCTCACACACACACACACACACACACACACACACACACAAATCTATGTCAGTATGTATTCTCATCATCATCTTTTTCAACTGAGGTTTTCCCCAGGTGGATTGTGTTCATATTCATATTGTTCATAAACAAGCCAACCACAAGGGGCCACATAAGGCTGTTACATCATCAAAATCAATACTGCGTGAGTGTGTTGCTGAAGAAAATTGATACAATCATGTCAATAAACCTTTTTTTTTTCCAACACCACCAAAACAGCACCTTTAAAATGGATAAGTGTTCTACAAAACCTTAAATCACACACAAAAAAGGATCAATTTTTTACAAAAGCTTACACACACACACACACACACACACACACACACACACACACACACACACACACACACACACACACACAGAGGGACAGATTGACAGATAGTAGATAAATTGATAGACAGATAGGTTTTGAGAGAGAGAGCTATGAATAGATAGAAGACAGATAGATGAATAGACAGAGACAGACAGATAGACAAACTGAAACAGAGAGAGAGAGAAAGAGAGAGACAGGCAGGGAGACAAACAGATGAACAGACAGATATATAGATAGAGAGACTGATAGACAGACATACAGATGGATACATACATAGTTCTAAATCAAATGGGCAGGTACCGAGACAGATTTTAGGAACTTAAAAATAACAACTGATGGAATTTAAAAGTGGCCTGAAGTAAAACTTTCATGAAGTCTGCGGCGGTGCCAGTGGTTACAGTGTTGCTGAACGCTACCTACTCTTCACCAGCACACTGTTGTTGCAGCCATTGTGTTCTGTCTGCAGCAGCCATCATCAGTCCACAACAATGGGTGATATTGATCCCAGATCCACCTCTTTTTTTTTTTTTTTTTTTTAAAAATCAATTTGGTTCCGAGAACACAAATTCTCTAGCCACTTACACAAGGCAAACACACACACACACACACACCCACTGCTTGGTAATAAACTGTGAGTTAGTTAGGGATAGGTTGGTTAATTTCAGGGTGAATTGGTTTGATCTTTTTCTTTTTGCTTTTTCAAACTGATTTATTATCATAATCACTCATTTTTGCTCAGGCTTTTTTACTTTGCACCTGACATAATTCTGTTTACAACATTCTTGCTTCCAGTCCTTATATATAGACTCTGTCATCAGCTAGGATACAGACCACAGGACAAACTTTTTAAAAAAAAAAAAAAAAAAAAGACAAAAAAAAAAGAAAGAAAGAAAGAAAATGCTGAATGTGAAACATTCTTGAAAGACGAAGGGAAAAGCTGTAACAGAGTGGTCAGCACTTGTTTCACCCTCCCCCCTCCCCCCCCCCCCCCCCCCAATCTCCTTCCCAGACCCCCTTCCTCCTCCTCCCTCTCCATTCATCCCCTCACTCTCTCTCTGCCACAAGAAAGTGCCTAAATTTCAAAGTTCAAAGTGAAAACATCTGATCCGACATCCTGCTTGTTTTGACCACAGTAAGCTGAAATCGAAGGAATGAATCATGTGGTTAGCTGGCTCCTAGCTAGCAACATAGTGTATTACATTTGGTCTCTGGCAGTCCCGCTGGCCTTTGTGGTCAGCTGGTCTGTAAACAAGATGGCTCGACTCTCTAAACATGGATCTGAACAGTGTGTGTCAAGTGACACACACACACACACACACACACACACACACACACACTACATGAAAACACTGATCATGAATTGTGCATGCACACACACACACACACACACACACACACACACACACACATACACGTGTGCACACACACACACCCTATGCACACACACATACAGCACACACACTGTCAGTGTCACTGTGTTTTCTCTGTCTAAAACACATGAATGCACTGATCATGAGCTGCACACACACACACAACACACACGCTGTCACTTCTCTTCCTCTGTCTAACTCATGAATGCACTAATCATGAAACAGAATAGCACACAACTGAATTATACTTGATGAACGACCTCCATCCTTGCCTCCCTCCCCCTCCCCCTTCCCCATCACTTTTTCTTACAGATACAGAAGACTTTTGCAAATACACACAGTGTAACCTCTCCCTGCAACCGCCATCCTGTTCCACGTAACGACTCCGTCAAGCTCAAAGACCCCCCCCCCCCCCCCCCCCCCCCCCCCCCCCCCCCCCCCCCCCCCCCCCCCCCCCCCCCCCCCCCCCCCCCCCCCCCCCCCCCCCCCCCCCCGCCAAAGAACATTCTTCTCTTTCGGCCTTTGTCCCTACACATATATCTGCTTTATCTTCCAACAGACTCTCTCAACATATCACCCCGAACTGTGAAATCAATTTCACTGGTCATTATACTAACACATTTAGTCCAAACACCATGTTTTTTTTTTTCTCCCAATAAGTGTGGGTTTCATTCTTTTTAGCTTTCATTTAGAGTTTATGTTCTAAATGCAGAACACAGAGAGAGGTGAGAGGGAAAAAAGACGAGGAAAAGCAGCAGCAGCAGCAAGTTACATCGACAGCAAACTCCGCAAACACCTTTCTGAACACAGTGTTCACAAACTGAAGTTCAAATGGGACCAGCAGACTCATATGGAACAGTTTTTTTCTAAAATAAAAGCCTACTCTGTGTCTTAGGTTCTCTTCTTCTTGTCTCTTAACTCTGGTCAGAATCAGCGGGGCCACTTGGTTTCTCTGTTTCCAATCTCACCCTACACAGACAGACAGGGTGTCCTTAAAACATATTTGACGTTAAAAAGTAAACAAAGACATTACATAATAATCAAAGACCTGGTACAAGTTGACCTTTTGACCTCAGCCTGTCTTTTTTTTTTTTTTTTTTTTTTTTTTCTTTTGAAACTCAAATTGATCAAATGATTGATATATTGATACCAGTTATTCCCTACAACTACGTGAACACAAAAGAGTGCTCTGTATAATCAGTTTAAAAACAGAAAAGGAGAGAGAGTGAGGGAGACTGAGAGAGAGAGAGAAAGAGAGTGAGAAGGAGTGAGGGAGGGACAGAAAGCCAGAGAATGCATGCATGTACCCAGTGTGTGTGTGTCTGAGTGTGTCTATGTGTTTTGTATCTACCTGTTTCTGTACATATCTGTGTACATGTTTTCATGTATCACAATAATTATGTTTAAATAAGGCTCGTCCTTCAATTTTTTTTTTTTTTTTTTATAAACACTTTTATGGTCATCAAATAAATCTTGGCAACCCGCTGACCAAAGACAAAAGTTTGTCATAAACAAAAACAAAACAATAACAATGCAGGCCCACATTTTTCCACTTCAACTTCAATGGTTTTGAATCGAAAGTATCCTTCAACATCACATTCACGTATTTCAAAGTCTGATTTTAAATAAAAAAAAAAAACACCTTCAGCTGGAAATGCATTCCTGGAGAATACTGATTCTAAATACAGGTGTGTACAGGATCTGGATGCACACATATAATGTCACTCAATTCTGCTGTCATGTCAAACCAGACCATCACCTGAGTGCTATATTTTCTGCCAAACAGAGGAATCTCTCCACTGCAGTCTTCAGAAGTTCATTCAGATGAAGGTCTTGAATGGGAGAGGGGAGCCTAAATCAGTGAATGGACCCTGGACATTCAATACCTGGTCATCAATGAGGAAAAGTTCCATGAAAACAATAAAAGAGGTCTTAAGATTAAACAGGGAAGGTCTTGAGGGGAAAAAAAAACTCTATGAAAACACAAAGGGGTCTTAGATAAATGAAAACAGGAAAGGTCTTCGACAGAATCAAAACAGGAAAGGTCTTCGAGAGAATTAAAACAGGAATGATCTTCGACAGAATTAAAACGGGAAAGGTCACAGATAAAATTAAAAACAAGAAAGGTCGTTGATAAATTAAAACAGAGAAGGTCTTTGTTAGGATGTTTCTGTATCTATTTGAGTTTCCAAAGTTATAAATATGGCACTGGAAATTGGACTCGCTCCAGAATTGTCTTCTCCATGCTATGGTTCTCTGATAGTGGCACTGTGCAACCTATCCTGAGTTCACAAATTTATGATTGTTAAAGCTCTGCCTCTCGTCTAATCTGGGTTAAAGTTTAAAACAATAGCAAGTTGAATGAGATCAATGAGTGGACAGGTTCATGAATGACAAACACAACACACAATAAACAAGACAAAAAGAATACTGCTCACAGAAATCTGGGAGGCAAATACACTCTTCTTCTGCCCTGTACAAACAAGTTTCAAATACAGACCCACACAGACACAACAACAAAAACTATGAAAAAACACTACACACACCCACACATACACTAAAAACAAATAGAAAAAGACTTTAACTTCACCCAGGCTAATACAGAATGCCTTTCCTATTCTTTTTGCTTTATCACTTGTTAACTTTCTCTAAGTTAATGTGCTGTGAAGTTGTTATTTAAAAAAATATGTTGTGTTTTTTCTTATTTGATATAAATATTTCTCTGACGTATACAATAAGACTCTATATTTAGAAACAATGGGCTTTTTTGTTGTCATTTTAGTTTTCAGCCATTCATACTATCATAGTATAATGTATTTTTATTTTTTCTGGTTACAGTTTATAAGAACACACACACACACACACACACACACACACACACACACGCACACACACTTACATTTTTGTCTTTGCTCGATAATAGTCCAACAAAATAATTAATCAACTGCACCAGCAGTGTTACTGTTACAAATACTAGTGCAGTGATTGACTTATTTCTTACATTCCTTTTCAGATTCAGTGTGCTGTTGTGTGCACAGCCCTTTAAAATGAGTTAATGTTTAGAAGATATATTCCTGATGAGGCACAGATGTTCATAAGAAATTATCGTTTTTCCCCCCCCTACAATAATTAGACAGGATTTTTGTTGTTCTTGTGTACATAATATACCTCATTACTTATCTATATTGCCTTAGTTAGAGTTTTCTTTAGGTTTTTTTTTTTTTATTAATATTGCCTTAGAGTTTTATTTAGTATTTCTTTTTTTTTAATATTGCTTTAGAGTTTTATTTATTATGTTTTTGCCTTTTCACACCTTTTTCTTTTTTGTTACATCTTTGCTTTTTACTTGAGTCACACAAAAGTAAACATGTTTTGTGATCATAAATCCATTCGTTTATTCATTTATGTGTTTTAATTTCAATGTTAGTTTTATTTAAACAATAACAAAGATCACATCAATGTTAAAAAAAAAAAAGAAAAAAAAAAAAAAAAAGAAATGGTCTTGCACAGTAAAAAAGAATGAAAAACAAAAAACGGATCACAATAAAAAATCTTTTTCTTTTTTTTTTAAGTTAAGAAGACAGTGAAGCATTTTCATGGACAAACTACTGCTGAGCTAAAACAAACAAACTTGCAATCATTGAAAAAAAAAAAAAAAAAAAAAAAAAAAAAAACTAAAAAAAACTGACCAACCTGCCAATGTTTTTTCTGTTCAAGATGCAAGTTGTGCACTGCCAGCCTTCCTGCTGAAGTTCCATCCCCTCTTTCTCTCTCACGCCTCACAGTCTCTTGCCCCAACCTACCCCCCCCCCCCCCCCCCCCCCCCCCCCCCCCCCCCTACTCTCTCTGCCCCACCCTCTCCTCTCCTCTCCTCTCCTCTCCCTCTCCTCTTCGCCACACCAGCGAAACACCACCATCTAACCCTCGCAGTCTGTCAGCAGTGTCCTGACTGATTTGACGCTCTTCGAAAAGAAGTGAAAGAAAGAAAGAAAGAAACCAAACACACACACACACACACAAAAATGAATGCAGTTGTGTTGATTGGTCTTTGTAAAATCTGACTGGCACAAAGTGAAGCACTAAATACATAGCATTTTGATGTAGTCTTCTCTTCAAGACCATTTTACATTGAAATTTTATGAAGCAAACTGCACACACACACACACACACACACACACACACACACACACTGATGAAAAAAAAAAACATTATACATTACATTACTGTAACAAAATAGACATAAAGTGATCAACACACAACAACAAGCAGTAGAAGCCTTAACAGGTTAATTCTATACACAATGTGCAACAGATTTAAAATCATACACATTTAAACATGTCTGGTTCGGATTAAGATTAAGATTAAAATTATACTATAGTCCCGTCAACAGCAGAGGTTATCTCAGGACTGTCACCACGTTCCAGTCTGGTTCGGATGTTAAACAACGGATATATATCAAAATGCCAAATTCAATACTCTCCAGCTCACAGTAGCTTTAAAAAGATGAATGCTGTCATTCACTAAAGAGAGAAAAAAAATTCCAAAAACGTATTAATTGGTGACTGTCTAATCTAATCTAATGTCACTGAAGAAAAAGAAAGAAAAAAAAAACACAAGCAATCAAAAATCAAATGAATATGTGCAATGACCTGGAAATACCATGTAAATGCTCATCAAAACTATGTATAAACCCATACATATGGATAATGCACATAAATGAAAACTGTCCCCTGTAACTCCCTCACTCCCCACCTTCTTCCTCCCATCCCTCTCTCCCAGTTTTACTGATTACTATGACCAATACAGTGCATTCTATGTTTTTTCATTTATCATCTGTGTTCTTTTCATTAAAAAAAAAAATGTGTTTAGAACAATTTTTTGTAAATCTCATTTCAGTTGAACGGAAACCTCAAGTGAAATAATGAAAACAAAAATAGTAACATATATGATAAAGCCAGGCGATGTTAGCTCACGTGGTCAAATTGTGAAAAAAAAAAAAAAAAAAAAAAATTAAATGCTAATGATGCTCTCAACTTACACTGCTTGCAGTGCCTGGTTGTCATAGCCCACTAAACAAAAGATAAAGCTATAAGCAGGGAAAATTTGATTTATCATCTTTATATACTACTTGTAAGCAAACAAGTTCCACTATGGCTCTTGTAGCTACAGCTGGTTTCTTTGTTTATCATCAATTTTACTTGCATTTCAACAATTCAGTTTCCATCTTCACTTTTATTCTCGCTTTTTTTTCTGAAGCAGGCAGCGCAACTTGCTGTTTGTACTAGTATGGTTCATGACATTATGACAGAAATTTGAATCATAATCAGGTTGATGGTAATTGGTATGTTACTTTTTGTTCTTTGGTCTGTGATAGTAAATAATGATGATGATTATCATCTTTTACCTTATCAGAATTTGTACTTTGCTTCAAATGAGTGTATCTACAGATCTATAACCTTACTTGTTTTGGTTCTGTTTCTGAATTGCAATCAGTCAGTTCAAGTGTTGTTTTTTTTTTTTTTTCCTTTTAATTTGTTGGTTGATGAAATTTTCTTCCTTTTTTTCAGTTTTTTCTTTCTTTCTTTCTCTTTTCCTGTTTGTTTGCGTGTTAGTTCATGACCATGTGTTGACTCTACACATTCCATCATGATGATGAGAAAAAAAAAGTCTTAAATGAAGAAAGAATTATCCTTTGTTAAAACGTACGCTTCCTTGTAAACTCCACTTCGAAATGCTGAATCCTGATCCTGCACATATCTTGATTCGCAGCACGTTATCACCACCAGCATCACAACCGTCACTGACAATGAAGTCAAAAGTGTACCAGCGCACTGACACCACACAGTACACAGACACCGAGATAATCAACAGATAATTCGCTCTTTGTAGACTTACCAAGTGGAGAGAGAGTGCGTCGACTTTCCGAGCGAGCTTGACTGCTCTGTGTAAACAAAGCGCCAGCGTGTTGGGACTGTTACACGCCCACACCGCGACACAAGGCGCTAAAGACTGAAATTAGAGTACAAGCAGGCCACTCGAGTGCTCCGGATTTCCTGCACTGGAAAACGCCAGTCCCCGCACTCTCGGCACATGTTCAGCCCGTCTCTTTTTACACAGAGAGCGCCAACAAGCAGAACAATAACATACTCTCAGCCTACCACTGAAGAATAATCTGGCGTTGCCTTGACGACGCTCACGATTCCGGGATCTAATAATGTCGTTTTATTAGCGAACACAAAAGGAAGACGAAATTCGATATCCGCTGGCATCAGATGATGCAGACGATCTTTTCACTTTCAAGAGACGCGCCAAACGCAAATCCCTACAACTTCAACAAGTCCAAAACTTACCTTCGGCTCCGGATTGACGGCAGTAGGCGTACTCGCGGCGACCCAAGCTTCGGCTAGCGTCTCAAATGTGAATGAATGTCCATTTTTGTGCACAGAATCCTCTCACTTTCTCGCAGCCTGGGCGGAAAGCTCTCCGCAACAAAAGGCACAATATGTTGGAGAAGGATTATCGCTGAGGTGGGTTAGTCTTATCGTCTGCAACCCGTGCAGGGCGAAAAAAACTGGTAGTTGCGGTTGACATCCATTTTGTGTTCACGATCGGTGAGATGTTTGCGTTTTGACACCGCCCGCGATTGTCCGGTGCCGATCTCTAACCTCGCTAAGATAAAGCCATATCCTAAGAGGATTAGAGGTCGCATCGTGCATGTAAATAACTCGGATCAATGCGGAGAAAGAAAATAGTGCGCCGCGCTGCCGCTGCTACAGTGGCGCGGGGGGCGGAGTTAACATTATTTATGGCTGACAAGCATTGGTTAAGATAGAAGAAGAGTCTGTTTAAGAATCAAAGTATTCACTTGACTGTTTTCTGAACACGCCTCGTGTTTTCGCGATGTAGTTCACGCGCAACAATCGAGCAGCGTGCGTGCATTGCGCTGATCCGTGAGAAAGGGCACTTGTCAGGATTAGCATGTGACGGCCTTTGACCTAATAGACTTGACCTAAATTAGAAGGAAGTTAATTTTTAGGTTGTTAAGAAGGGAAAAATACGTGTTTAATTAATGCAAGTTCATGCGATTCACTAGTGTTTATTTCTTGACTATTTTGTGTTTCCTCTTGCAAAGTCTCGCCAATGCGTGTTGGTTTGCTGGCGTCGGGGAAAAAAAAAAAAAAATGGCGGAGGTGTGTTGGTCCGTCGCGTTGGCACTTTCATTGGTGGCATTTGCCATGTGTGCAGAATATGAAAATGGACAAAAGGTATCGGGTTTTATGTCGTTTGTTTGTACCAGTCTGTAATCTGGATGTGATCGAGGATCGGTTTTGGTCGGATAGATAATCATTGTTTTTTTTTCAAATCATCGATGTAAACAATAACATTGCTGTTTTTATGACAATCGCAGTCAGCCGAAAAAAAAGCTTCCTACCATCCAAGCAGTCACCTCTCCAGTCAGTTTTGCCATTTGCCTCGCACACATAGTTCAACTGGTCTAGGATTAAATGCAGAACACATTTGAATACAGTTCCTCTCCCCCCCCCCCTCTCTCTCTCTCTCTCTCTCTCTCTCTCTCTCTCTCTCTCTCTCTCTCTCTCTCTCGCTCTCTCTCACACACGCACGCGCGCGCGCACACACACACACACACACACACATAGACACACACAATGACACATGCATGCACATGTGCACATACTGGCTTGCACCCTCACAAATGATGAATGTTTTCATTTCATGAATACTTTGTACAATATATGTACTGATGAACATTCATAGTTAGCCATTGAATGATGAATGCAGAGCAAACCGCAACTGAACTTAATTAGTAAGAAAGGCTGAGACTGTGAGAACCCAGTGATGATCAGTTACATCAATGAGTCTTCTTTAGAAATGCTCTCAAGGTCAATTACCGTTACAACTGAGGTACTGCACACACATACATGTCACAATGCACACACACACACAAACATTTAGTGCCTGTTTTTAACATTTCTGTGTTTGTTCATAATTAAAACCAAAAGATTTTTTTTTTTTGTATGCAATCTAAAGTGCAAGCCATCGAGGGGAGGTAATTTTGTGTGATCTCCAGAAGCTGAGCGTGAAAGCTGAACTGGTAATAGATTGTGACTTTTGTCTTAAGACTAGGCTAGACTGCTGCATGAACAATATGCAAGTTACACAGACTGGGTGTACCACTTTTTCATGAATTGACAGAAAGGTAAAACTGAAAAAGTGTTAGAAAAAAACAAAAACAAAAATAAACAAATAGAGGGTCTGTAGAAGACTAGTCGCACTTTTTTTTTTTTTGACTTTAGCAGATAACACCAACTTTACAGGACCTCATGTAAATTTCCTTGTGAAAGACTTCAAAGAGGGCAGTCGCCATTTTGTCTGCATGGTAGAAGCCTATCATGCTCTCACATTTGGATATTGTACATCATCAGAACACTGTGAAAAGAGGGACAAAAATTGTAGAACTGACAAGTGTTCCTTGTCATGGTTGGCCATGTGGATGATGTATGATGCTCAGGTTGGAATGCTAGCTGCAGTTTTTTGTTGTTGTGTTGTTGTTGTTGTTGTTGTTGTTTTTTTGGGGGGGGTTGTTTTGTTTGTTTGTGGAGAGGGCAGGGGCTGTTGGGAGTGAGGGTGGGAAAATGTTACGGAGGGTGTGTATGAGGGGTGGGAGAGGGTAGACTAGACTAGAGTGAGGGGAAGGTGGAGGTTGGGGGGGGGGGGGGGGGGAATAAGAAGAGGAATAAAGGAGGGGGTACATCTCTTTCCCCTCATCACTCCCCACCCTACCGTCATCGCCCAGAATCCCACTTTTCTCAGGGGAGGGGGGGGGGGGGGGGGGGGGTGGTGGTGGTGCTATTTGTCATCAGAAGCCTTGATTTGACCAAAGCCAGCATAAATGTCCAGATGAGAAAGTGTACACTGTGCATCAGAGAGTGTCGGCTATCAAAAATGGATAGGGCAGCAGTTCTGGTGACCAATCAGATAACACTGCGTTGAATGGGAAAAAAAAAATAATGACTGAACGTAATTTGGTAAGATTCCCTTGTGGGGTTTTTTTTTTTTTGGTTTTTTTGTTTGTTTTTTTTGTTTTTTCCCCTGAAGATAACATTTATAGTACTCGTTCTTGAAGATCAAGTGGATTGTAAAATGGAAAGAAGCTGATCAAAAAAAAAAAGTGATTTTTTTGTGTGTGTTTGAAGTCTTATTGTATTATGTATTTATCAGTTTTATATGTCAAGCAGCATGATACGTCCGATTTTTACTGACTTCTTGCAACTGAGGTATAGAGCCTGTGCCATGCATACACATGTTGATCACTTGTGCTACCATCACTAAAAGTTTACAAAAGAGAAGAAGAGTTCGATCAGATCTTCCAACTATTTCTTTTTTTAGCATATGACTTAAACTCAACAGTTTGTTTCTTTATGTGTTTCTGTTAGTATGTGTGTTTTTCATTCTTCTAGTCTTAATACCACCAGGGATGTTGTTCAAGGCTGGACATCAGACATTGTCAGATAGAAATGCTGAGACATCTGACTGTATCAATCAAGGAAGAGGTCACAGGGCGGACTACTTGAGCCCATGCAGAACACTTCAGCCTCGGGCTGGCACTGACCTAACACTCTCAGCCCGAGTTTGCCCAGAAAAAACGGTCAGAAAACAGGTAGTGGGACAAAAAGCTCCACTGTGATTTCCCCTGATAGATAGGCATAAAACTCGGGCATGATGATAGATAGATTAAACTTGAGCCTAATCGAAATTAAATTGCATAGCAAGTGGCAGCCATTGGAAAGGGACATAATTTTTGTTAAGTGACAAGGGTACACTTGTTTTGTCAGTGAATAAGATGGATTTCAACAGCCAATAGGTGCAGGAAATATGGACACCTGAGAAAACTAAAAAAGACTTCATTTATTACATGAGCTGGCAGTCTTGTGACATGCTGGTAGAACACATTCTGGATTAAGAAAACGTGGATATGGCTGAGTTTAGGACTTGCACCTCACTGTTAATGAGTATATATACTCAAAAGTCATACTCATTCAGAGATGAGATGCCGATGTCTGCTTATTAGATCACAGACATTGTGTGCCCCAATTGTGGCCACACCCTCACACTGAGGCAGGCTTAGCAATGCCTGCTTATCATGTCACTTAAGAATTGACACATCTACTTACTGCAGCCATGCATTCCTCGTCATTTTTTTAACTTTCAGGCATTTTAGAATATTTCAAAAGGGATATAACCAATGGTGCTACGGGGGGGGGGGGGGGGGGGGGGGGGGGGGGGGGGGGTGATGGAGCAAATTGTTTAGAACAGAAGAATCAACAGACCAGGATATCCTGGCTCAAATTAAACGATAGGGTAGTAGGGCATCCTATACTTCTAAATCCTGTGGTGTGTGCATTGTGGATGAATTTACTGAAAGTTCTTACAGAGCTCTATGCTAGTGCATGCATTTGTATGTGTCATTGACAAGGTGTGTCGTTATCAGTGTGTGCACTTGCTTTCTGAACACATTCAGTGTCAGAAAATGCATCACAAACTATGATTTTGTATTCCTTTGTGTGTTTAAAATGATGGAAGCAAAATAAATTATGAATAAATAACCAGAAGAGAGTCAAAGTCCAGTCTGAACCTGAAATTGATGGCTTTCTTTGGAGGATCAGTGACTGAATATGTCTAGATCGCCCAGCCAGCTGCTGAAACTAGTGTAGGTATCAATTTTTGTATTATTCAGATTTGTTTTATCTGGATTGGAAACAAACACTGAAACTGTTATGGATACAGACTGTATTCACTTTTCTTTCATTACAGAAATACAGCCTAGCCCTATATCTGTCTGCAACTTTCAGTTCTCTCTCTCTCCCTCTCTCTCTCTCTCTCTCTCTCTCTCTCTCGAATTTTGACTTTGGCAACCCCAGTTTCTTCTCCCTCCAAGTGAAAGAAGAGGTTCTAATGTTAGTTTACATGAACACAAAAGACTCATAAAGTGGTGGGAATTTCACCAGAGGCATGTCTTTCTCAGTTTCTAAACCAGGGCATCACTCTGACAGCATGTCCTACAGCTTTTCCCCTTTTGTGGTGGTAATCACATCTGCTCTTGCTTTCTCGTCTGAAACTTAAAGTATTAGGGCTGTCAAAAAAATAGAGCAATGATTGGCAGGTCTTATGTGATCATCTTGTGCACTTTGTGGATTTGAAAGTATTAAAAATGGATGATAGGTCAAGTGTGGGGTTTTTTTTTTTTTTTTTTTTTTTTTTTTTTTTTTTTTTTTTTTTTTTTAATAAGTGTTTTTTAATAAGTGTCTAATATGACCAGGTTGAAAGACATTAAATAAGCCACTGAACTGAACTGTAGTACACTTTGCTGGAAATTTTTGCACCTGTTGTGTGAAATTGTTTGTTTGGATTTCTCTTCACTGCAAAACATTTATCCACCTTCGTAAATCATCCGTGGGTGAAACTGGGTTTTATGATTCTCGGGAAATGACATGCTGCAGTTGTGTAGTGACAGTTTTGATTTCCTGCAATTTAAAACATGAATGCTGAGCTGAATCACTGGCTACTGCCACAGCTGGATTTGTAGTAGCACTTATCATCCCCCCTCCCGCCCCCCCTCCCCAAACCAAAAACAAACCAAAAAAGACAGCTTAACTTTGCTAACCTCCCTAAGATCATAGTAGGTAGCAGAAGCTAAAAATTTTAAAGTGAGAAGTAATTTTTTTATATTCTTATACAACTTATTTAAAAAAAAAAAAAAAAAAAAAAAAAACCCTAACATTTCACAAGAAAGTAACTGAATATTTTCATTAGGTCTGGAGTTATCGCCGTTTAAAGTCATAGTTTCTTTTACAGAGTCTTTGATTTTCTGACAGTTAAACAGACTTCATCAGTCATGATATTTCATACAACAGCATAGAGGAATATTAAGGATTTTAAATGTTGATTGCATAAAACTATTATGATAGTCCTCACCCTTGTTCTCTGGAATAATTTAATATTTTCAAAAGTGGGTACATATGTTCTCATATTTTTAGGATCACACACACACATACACACGTACACACACACACACACACACACACACGCACGCACGCACACACACAGGGGTTTCAGTGGCAGGAATGGCTGAATAGTAGATGAATGAATAATAAATTGGTGCCCAGTTGATAAGGCCTTGGAGATGTAGAATGCATTGGTAATGGTATTCATTTTTATATTTGAGATTGCAGACTACCTGAGTAAAGTCCATCACACTGGAGACCGAAATTCGAAAATAAAATGTAGACAAAAGGAAAAGTGAAAAAAGGTCGAACCCCAGGCGAACTGAGGAAGGGGCGTAATTTTATTGTAGATCATTTTCAAGGGACATAACTTTTTGCCACACCCATAATCAGAATGCCAATTTCCCAGCTAAGTGACATGTAGACTGTGTCTTATAGTAGTCAAGAATAATTGCCCTGGCGTCATGCATAAAAAAAAATATAAAGCAGTGAAACATTATTGACACTTAGGAAAATGCCAGTCAATTATGTTTTATTCTTAAGGAGAACACCATTGATGCCAAGTCTGTGGCCATTGTTATATAGTCAAATAGGGACTAAACACGGTTAACCGTCTTTGTCTTGGGGTGCGAGCTTACCCAAGGATCGTGTTGAGAGGGTAAGACTGCTGACACCTTGGTCAAAATCAGACACGCATCGTCCCTGGAAGGGGATCGGGTGCAATTTTTGAGGCCCTCAGGGTAGAGGGTAGAAAACTATATTTGTGAGAAAATGTAAATAGAAATTGACATTATCATATATTAACCGTCTATGAAGTAGGGTTTAAATTATATTTGTAATAGTAACTAAATACCAATTATTGTCATTGTCGGAGATAAACAATCCAGAAACTAAGTTTCTTTGAATTGGTATTACCGTTTACAGAGGCAAAGTCAGCAGCAAATCCAGCAGAAAATACCATGTGACAGAACACGATTCATGTGTTTAATGTTACTGTGGATGAACTGTCACAACCCAAAAAGCCATGACTGTGTCGAGGTCTCATGCAGACAAGGAACATTGCTCTAGGCAGGCCTAATTGAAGGGTTCTCAATTCAGGATTGAACAGTCCCCATTGCTGCCAACATAGGATCAGATGTTTACACTTTTGATTTCCTGTTTTTTCCTCTTTTTTTCTCCTCCCAGCTCTCTCTTGTTGAAATCCCTGTGGAGTCCTTACAGTGACTGAGAATTTGTTCAATTGCACTTGCTTTCCCCTCATGATTTTTACTTGTTTGTTCTCAACAAATGTGAAAAAGACCTATGGATTACGATTCTTACTTTGGTGCTAGTAATGTGCATTTCTTAATTCAGTAGTTCATCATTTATTTTGATGTGTTTAACCTCCACCTGCTCTCATTATTTTTCGAAACAGGGTATGCTTTGAATTCCAAGGATGCTACTACATGTCTTGCTTTCATTTATTACAGAGCATTTGATAAATATGATCTAATGAAAGAAAGAGTGATCCCAAGTGAATGGGAGTTAACCGTAAGTGTGCATGTATAACCCCCATGAATTAATTCTACATATCCGATTATCCCTGAAAGGGTTAGAGGAATTTAGGAAAAAGGAAAAAAAATTTAAAGAAAAAAGTTCTTGGGACACTGTATCACTTCATTTGAAAAAAAAGTTGTGTGACATGTGACCTCTATGCAGACATATTAAAAAGAGAGGCAGAAATTGAAAGGAGGAAACTGCAAAATTAAAAGAAAAAAAAAAAAAAAGCATATAGTAACAGAACCATTCTTCACTGTGAAAATGATTTTTGCTGTTGATATCAAGTGGGTGATTCTTGCTCAGTACAGCAGTTGACAGAAATATATTCTTTTTTTTTCAACACTAATTGTAAACATGTGCACATGCAGGCATACAGTCACACACACACACACACACACACACACACACGTGCACACACACGCACACACACATGTGCGCACGCACACACACACACACAACACACACGTGTGCGCGTGCTCACATGCACGCGCGCACACACTCACACACACCACACACACACACACACACACACACACACATCATAGAGCAGGAGTGGGTGATGAGCTTAGTTCAGTGGTTTTTCATCAGAAACATAGATTAGTTCTATGCAATTATGATTTTAGTGTTAGTATGCGTGAAGAATTAACTGTTAAAAAAAAAAAAAAATAAATGAATAAATAAAAATCCTTCAAGCCAGATGGCTCCCAATTTTGTATCAGAAGATATCTGTAGATGTTTGCTGTCCATGTTTTTCTTTTTTGTTGACATGCACTACTGACAATTGTTGCTCAACTACTTTTGAAGAAAAAAAAAAAGAAGAAGAAAAAAAAGAAAGAAAAAGAAAAATATAGAGGAATTGATTGTAATGTTAATGGTGGCTTCCTGAAGTTTGAAGTAATTGCAAGTAATCTATGACAGTCTGCATTGTGTTTTACACAGTTGTTATCAAGTCAGTGGTGTCTGTGCCAGCAAATTGTCCACAGTCATTGAAAAGGACATTTGGTTGCTGCTTGACACAAGCCGAACAAAGGAATTAAAACTTTTGGCAGGCATGTCAGTCGTCCACTTTCAGCAAATTTCTATCCTTTTTGTCCCAGCTCATTTCCCCTTTTTTTTTTTTTTTTTTTTTTTTGCTGTTCAGAGACTTGGCCCCACTCCCTGATTTTTGTTCCCCTGATACCTTCACAAAACCAGAATGAGACCTCGTTGAAAAAGAAAATGTATTTGAAATCTGTTATTTTGCTATGTGAGACAGGTTTTCTTGAGCTCTTGCTGTAGTTTCCTTCCCACCTTCCATAGCACTTTTCATCCCCCCTCCCCACTGCAGTTGTAATTTTACCTATCATCTGCCGTCCAAAAGTTAACATGCACATTTTGGCTTGAATTGAAACACTTTGATGACAGTCAGTTCGTTGTAGTAAATGACACAAAACGTTGCACCTTAATGCTCATGCCTTCCCAAATGACCTGTATGAGAATTGTAGGGTCACCCTTGATGGAGGGATTTGGCTGCGTAGGTAGTGGACTGGTAGTGGTGGAGTAGGGTTGAAAAGTATGTGAAGGTGCAGTCAAGCAGACTCCAGCAGTCAAGAATTGTCCTGTGGCCTGTCTTTCATTTCATTTTATGTTGTTTTTATAGCCTAACCGACCACAGGGGTCTTATCAGAGCCATGACCATGTCAGAATCGATAATAAGATATGCAGGTTAAAACAAAAACGAAGAAAGTGAGTTCTCAGTCATGGGTAGTTGTTCCACATGTTTTTTCTCTCTCTTCTCTCTCTCTCTCTCTCTCTCTCTCTCTCTCTCTCTCTCTCTCTCTCTCTCTCTCTCTCTCTCTCTCTCTCTCTCTCTCTCTCTCTCTCTCTCTCTCTCTCTCTCCTCTCTTTTTCTTTTCTTTTTTTTTTTTTTGTTGCAACCACACAGAGGAAATGGCACCAGGCAAAGTTTATTGTAGTGACACACCTTTTACTCATACCAACCATTTTAAAGGAAAAGGAGGCTCCTAGGTGCTTATGTTGATAAACCATTCACTGATTCAGCATTACTACCTTTTTATCGAGTGTTAAGATGTTTAAGAGGCACAGTTGCCTCCCTTCGCAGGGTCAGGGCATTTCAAGTTGTGTGTTTGAGATGTCAAAATGTGTATCATATACATGTGTGTGTGTGTGTGTGTGTGTGTGTGTGTGCATGTGTGTGTGTGTGCTTGCGCATGTGTGTGTGTGTGTGCATATGTGTGTGTGTGTGTGTGTGTGTGTGCTCTTTGTTTATATGCATAGGTCATGTGTGCATGTGTATTTATGTTAAAGCATGCATGCATGCATGCATGATGTTGTGCTGTACAGTGTTCAGTAATGTACCAAATACACATTCTGCTTTGCATGTGTCATCAACCCTAACAGATAGAACTCTACGTGAACAAGGTGGGGCCGTATTTCAACCCCCATGAGACCTACCACTACTACACCCTGCCTGTCTGTACACCTCAAAAGGTGAGTCAGCAAGACCCACACCACTACTACACCCTGCCGGTCTGTACACCTGAAAAGGTGAGACCAACACCACAGCTACACCCAGCCGGTCTGTACACACCTGAAAAAGTCCACACCACCACTACTACACCCTGCCTGTCTGTACACCTGAAAAGGTGAGTCAGTGTGAACCACACCACTACTACACCCTGCCGGTCTGGACACCTCAAATGGTCAGTCGCAAGAACCACACCACTACTACACCCTGCCGGTCTGTACTGAAAAGGTAAGTCACTGAGACCCACACCACTACTACACCCTGCCTGTCTGTACACCTGAAAAGGTAAATCAGCAAGACCCATACCACTACTACACCCTGCCTGTCTGTACTGCTGAAAAGGTAAGTCAGTGAGGCCCACACCACTACTACACCCTGCCTGTCTGTACACCTGAAAAGGTAAATCAGCAAGACCTACCACAACTACACCCTGCCTGACTCTACACCTGAAGAGTAAGTCAGTGAGGCTGATCACTTCAACACAGCCTGGCTGTACTCCTGAAAAGGTGCATCAGTGAGGCTGATCACTTCTACACAGCCTGCTGTACACCTGAAAGGGTAAATCAGTGAGGCTTATACCACTGTTATTACCTGTCTGTAAACTTGAAAAAGTAAGCCTAGTGAGAGCTACCATTAAGACATCCTGCCCCTCTGTGTACCTGAAAAAAAAAAAAAAAAGTCAGTGAGGGATACCACTAGTGCATTCTGCCTGTCTGTATACCTGAGACGATAAATCAGCAAGGCCGCTACACTACTCCCTGCCTGTCTGTATACCTGAAAATCCAAATCAGTGAGACCTCCGCTTCTACACCTCGCCTGCCTGTGCTCCTGTAAAGGTAAATCAGGGAGAGACTAAGGCTGCGCCAGTCTGCCTGCACGCCTGAAACAGTGAGTCATTGAGGCCTGCTACCACTGTGACGCTCCGTCTGTAAACCTGAAGATGTGTGTCAGAGAGAGCTGCTTCTGATGCGCCCTGCCCCTCTGCATATCTCTGAAAAAAAAAAAAGTAAACCAGGAAAAGCAAATCAGCGAGGCCCACCACCATCACAGTCAGCCTATCCTGCACCTAAAAAGGTCAGTCAGTGAGCCTACCTCTACAGCACCTGCCTGTTGTTAACCCCTGAAAAGTGTTAGTCGGAGAGACCTATCACTGCTACACCTGCCTGTTTGTCCACCTTAGAAGGAAGGAAAATCAGTAAAAACCTACCTGTACCATATCCTGCCAGTCTGCCTCCCCCCCCCCCCCCCCCCCCCCACACACACACACAAAAAAGGGGGTGGGGGATTCAGTGAGACTACCATCACTACATCTTGGCTGTATGTACACCTGAAAAGGTAAATCAGTGAGATGATATGACTTAGGTGACTGTTGCATACTCAGCAGATTGCTCTGAGTGGGTATGAAAAAAAAAGATCTATTCAACTTTGCACATGCACACAAAAGCACAGGCGCATGTACTGCAAAATGTGAGTGTATGTGTGTGTGTGTGCGCCTCTGTGTGTGTGTGTGTGTGTGTGTGTGTGTGTGTGTGTGTGTGTGTGTGTGTGTGTGATATATAGAATACAAACATCAACATTTGCCAAATACATTTTTGAAAAATTCAAGTTTTAAAACAGTGAAAAAAAGTTGTAGAAATTTCTAGTTTTGGTTAAGTGAAGAAGTTTATATAAAAATTGCATATGTATGAATTAAGATTATATTCTTTCGGTAAATTATTCAAACATTTTTCAAAAAGTGTTTGAAAATTCAGTTTACCCAGTTTGAGGGTCATGAAAGAGTGTGCGTGTGTGTGTGTGTGTGTGTGTGTGTGTGTGTGTGTGTGTGTGTGTGTGTGTGTGTGTGTGTGTGCATGCGCGCATATGCACAAGCATGTGTGTACCTGTATAATTTAACATAGGTATGTATGTATGTGCGGACAGATAGAGCACAAGAGCCTGACGCTGGGTGAGGTGCTGGATGGAGACCGTATGGCCATGTCCCTGTACAACATCGCTTTTAAACGTGAGTTTTCTACATGCTAGGAGGACTACTATTGACTGCGGTGATTTAAATATGAATTTCATACTTGTATGTCTCTGTACGACATTGGATTTGAACGTGAGTGTAAAGCGTATCTGTACAACTCTGGTTTTGAATATGCGTTTCATGCGTAGTGTGGAGATGTCTCTTTACAACGTTCATTTTAAATGTGGATTTTATACATAGTCTAAAGATATCTATGTGTAACATTTGTTCTGTGTATGAGTCTCTCAGTTACTTTGTGTAAGGCAGTGTTCTACAACATTGATTTTGATGCATAGACAGTTTCAAACTATGGCAACATTTGTGTGGAAGATTGGTTTTTAACTGGAATATCATACATTGTATGGCAGTGTGTGTCTGCTCACCTTTGGTCTTTGCGGTAGTACCTTTACTTCTGATTTGAACCATAGGCTGAAATTTTCTTTGTGGGTGTGTTAGCAACTTCATTGAAGGTTGGATCTTTTTTTTTTTTGTTTGGAAAAGGAGAGCAGATCTCTCTTTCAAGGTAAAAATCTAACATGGACAGGCGCAGATGTGTTTCCAGAACGGAAGGAAAAACGTCTTTTGAATTGATTAGGAAGGGGTGGTAAGGGAAGGATGCAGAGGGAGGAATCTTTATGAATAGAATCTTTATCATGAGGTTTGACCGTGTGTGAACAACTGAATCTGAATCTGTTTGTCACACTGATGGGGCGATGCATGTGTATGCAGGGGATGTGGACAGACAGGAGCTGTGCAAGAGAGAATACTCCGACAGAGACCTGGAGAAACTGCGAAATGCTGTGGAGGACCTCTACTACTTTGAGTTTGTGCTGGGTCAGTCTCTGTGCGTCTGTGTCTGTGGCTGTGTGTGTCTCTGAGGATGTGATTGTGTCATTGTCTGTGTGTGTATTTGTGTCATTGATTGTGTGTTTACGTAACCGTCTCTCGACCTGAAACAGGAAGTCATTATCAAAAGAATGAATGTTTATGTGAAGACTGTAGCAGTATGGGTGTCTTTGATGGTAAGTATCATTTACTGAGTGTCAGAAATAGGACAGTAAGCACCTGCTCTTTGTTGCAAAAAAAAAAAGATCTGTTTCTTGCTTCAGTAAAGTGATGTCAGGAGGGGGAAAAAAAGAGCAGTTGAACCATACATTTTTTCATCTTAATAGTCAGGAAAGTGATGTAATCTTCTGTTTCTTTTGTGTTTGAACAGAGTGATAATCTCATCAGGTACTTGCATGGAAAACCATGCGCACATTGCATTTTTTTCCCCACAAATGCAGCTTACATTTTTAGACAAATTTGTTTTCAAAGCATGAAGTTAAACCTACGAATTTAGAGAGATTGGGATAACCACATCATTAGCATCGCAGCCAAAGCCAGCGACACCTTGAGTTTTGTCAGAAGATCACTGAAGACAAAATGTCAAAGAACAGGTCTACAGAGTGCTGGTTCATAATCACCAAGATATGCCTCCAGTGTTTGGAATCCAGGAACCTAGAAAAATATGAGAAAAAAAAAAATGAGGCTGTGTAGCACAGTTGACAAAATGGCGTCGAAGCAAAGCGGATTAAAATAAAATCAAAGCATATACTTGATACTAATACTCTGCATAATTGAAAACTCAACATTAGCCTGCAAGGAAGTGTGGCTGCAAGAAAGCATGGTTAGCAATGACCAAGTCTTCTGGACTTCCCGTGCCAGCTTTTTCTTTGTTTACTAGTTTAGAGATAATCTTGTTACGCTGGGAAATCGCATTGTGCAAACTCAGTGGCTTTGTTTGTTTTTTTTTAAACCGACTGCACTGATTAGAATAGTCCACAGTTTTATTTCTGTCATAATCTGATAAGGAAGTAACAGTAAGCTGGACAAAATCCTTTTCACTTATTCAGTCATGTATTTCCTTTACACGCACAAAAAAAAGCCACTAATAAGATCAGATAAGATAATGTAGCTTATAGCCCAGCCGACTGCAAAGGACATATCAGGGCTGTCACCACGTTAAAAAAGCCGCTAATACCCTGGTTGTTGCTGAATGAGGTTGATCAGTGCAGGAGGATTATTTCAGTTGATCAGTACATGACTTGTTTTTACCGGCTTGTACAATTTCCTTGTCTTAATTGTCCCCAATGCCATTGTTTTATACCTAAATTATTTCTGTTTGTGTTCTCTTTGTTTGGTTTTGGCTTTGCTCTGTTGTGTTGTAACCAGTCTCTGCGTCTGGTTGAAGGGGAAGCAGTGTGATGCTCTGATACTGTGTGTCGGTGAAAGAGATCGACAAAAGCTGTACAGACAAATGGTCTTGCTTGTTACAAGTTGTTGTGGGATTGAAAAGGGGTTGATTTAACACTTGGTACGAAATTTGCGTTCAAGTGCACCCTTCTGAAAGCAAGTTTCAGGCCTGCCAGAATTCCTCGGAATTTCAGGAATTTCCGCTTTTCATCAGTGGGACTCCTGGAGCACACAGAACAAATGAAGGAAACTTCACAAAATGGAGATTTCAAGCTTACCCAGAAACATTACCAACTTGGGACAACAACAGCTGAACAGATGTTGCAGAGTGCCGCCCAATCCAAGTTGTTCATGTATTCTTCCTTTAAAACTGTGGGATCTCCTAATGTCTTCACATGAGTAACATTTCCTTCCAATACTGCAGCCCTTTACCACCAGAAGCTGTGGTAGAACTACTGCAGTAGCTGTTAATTCATTACTGTTACGGCCATACAACAGAAGTTATCACTGCCACTGACAGCACTAATTCTAATGCTACTTTCATGGTTACTCCTGTACTGTTTCTGATGGTGATGCTGCAGCTGCTGTGGCTTCATGCATGAGCACTGTTGTTTTTAGTATTGTGGCTACTTTCTGTATGTCCACAGCTCAAAATCACAATAACTGCCACAAACACCAAACACTACAACAACTAGGACGACACCCTGAAAGTGAAGCGTACTTTATTATTTCAATCAGAGAATTTTGTGAAACAATCTGGTTAAATAGGAGATGTTTTTTTTTTATGAGCAATTTATTGTAAATGTAAACAGCATGAAACTAATTGGGCAGAAATATCAGAGAGATACTGAGTTGATCATACACATTCATTAAATAAACCTACATATTTGGGATGTGTAAATGAAAAAAGAAACAATGTGATGTTAACCCCTTGGTGGACTCAGTACCTATCTCCTACATACTGTAATGGCTGAGTTATAATCCACTGCTCTGTCCTAGACTGTACACACACACACACACACACACACACACACACACACACACACACACCCCACCCCACCGCGACTACTTCACTGGCAGTGACCTGTTTATGGATTTTTCCAATTTTATTCATCGTTGCCGTAAGGTTATTTTCTTTTGATCTGCATTTGATACCAAGAACTGAGAACCAGTGTTTGCCGAAGTTAAATCTGACCAGTTTTCACTGAATGAATAATTGATGCAAAATTAACATGTAAAATGAGCGTTGCTAGGGGTTTTTTTTTTTTTTTTTTTTTTCGCTCAGTTAGTCACTTGTCAGCAACCACACGCTCATGCGAATCTGCAGAAGTTGAGAAGCCAAGCCTACGACTCGTATTTCAATTTAACCTTTTTGCTGCTGTCATATTTTGCTAAGTCCCATGCTGGATGAAACAGAAACGAGTGTTGAATCATGACGAACAGCATTTGTCAACTGAGCATTGCAGACGGCTTTTTATGATGAACGCTGTTCGTCAACTGCGCAGTGAAGAAGTTAAAGGCTTTTAGTCTGGATCCTCTAAAGGGCAACAGATTAAATCATTGATGGACTTTCGGTGGTACCTTAAGCGCTGCGAACTTTCCTGACACTAGAAATCACAGCAATCCAAGGTTATCAGGGGTTTGGTAAAAGCAGCAGGCATCGGACGACACAGAAGTCACAGTGAGTACCAGCACGAACACCTTAGCACCAGTAGTCCATGCACAGCATGGCCAGTAGTAGTGAAGGGTTCTGGAGACCCTTGCCCTTTCCTGCTTGCTTGCCAGCTCATGACAAGTCATACCTCAGAATGTAGAGGCCTTTGCTTCGCCAGACTCGTGATCTGTTGTCACTGCTGTTTTCATGTGGCTAATCAAGCAGTTGCAGCTTCTGTGTCTATTCTTATCTGATTTAAAAAAAAAAAAAAAAAAAGACTTTGGTGGGTACAGCCAACATAATGGTGTGGTTTAAAGCTTTGAAATTACGGTGGCTGTTTTGGCATTGTCGTATGCTGAAGTGCGTATCTCATACAGAGCAACTCCCATCGCACAGTAGCTCAACTCCCTAAGGTCTGAAGCATTACAGCTTAACTTCAGTCTGCTGGATCTAGTTGCAAAGTGAGATGACTGCAGGCGGAAATCTAAACAAACCTAAATAAATGTTAGCGAACCGCCCAAAAAACATGGACAAACGTATCACAAGACAAAAACACGATGTGTTTTGACATCTTAGGTCTTCTTCAGGCAAGATACAAAACAATTATTACAACAAAAATGAATGAGCAATCACTTCAGTCACTTCAGCGCTAGATAGGCATGAATGAAAACGAGCCTGATTCATTTTTCGTTGTAATAATTGTTTTGTATCTTACCTGAAGAAGACCTAAGAGGTCGAAACGTGTCGCGTTTTGTCTTGTGATACGTTTGTCCACGTTTTTTTTTTTTTTTGCGGTTGACTAACATTTATTTAAGATTTGTTCAGTCTGCTAGTTAATCTAGTTACATCAATTACAGGTGACCAATAAGATGCGACATGCAGGACGATAGAATCATGTTGGTGGTTGAGGCCCCAGCCCCTCATGTCAGTGTTGGTCGAACGTTGGCTCTGAGCCAGTAGTTCTCTGATCACAGCTTTCTGAACACTGGCACACACAACATAGGCAGTTATATCGAGGGGCGGGGGGGGGGGGGGGAGGGGGGGGGGGGGGGGGGGGGGTCGCAGTGGAGCTAGGTCTGTCGACATTTCCTTGATGTAATCGGTGGACGTTTATCTTGCAGTGGTGGGAGAGGGATGGGTGGTAGGTGATCATCTGACATGCGGGGGGGGGGGGGGGGGGGGGGGGTGGGGGGGGGCGCAAAAATTTCATTCAAACGGCGGTGACAAGGAGACAAATGTAGAGGATATGCCAGGGGTTTCATCTCAGTTTTGTCAGTAGAACTTGTTTGATCGACCTGTTTTTTTTCTTTGCCTGTGAGTTGTTCTACAGCAGAACCCTGAGAAGGATTGAATAGAAATTCAGGTTTTGTTCTGGCTTATGCAAGTTAAAGGGCAACAACTCTATAACCGTCAAAGGGTTGAAATGATGGAACATGCTCCAGTGCATAAGCTTCCAGTGCACTCATACAGTTGTAGCTTGAAAAGCAGTATGTGTAGTTATCCCATAGTACCATCAGCACACTGGTTCTGCTGCAGCCCAGAGGTTGCTTTTGTCAGCTTCTGCTGCTGCTGCCTTTGATGCTTCATACAAACAGCTGAAGGAATTGCTGCTCAGACTGTGGCTGCTGTGTTTTCACCTTGTGATGCTCTCTTGATGCCATCCCTATCTGTGGAGTCACAGATCACGCAGAGTTATGTTTTCAGATGACATTCCTGTCTGTAGGTTCAGAGTTCACACACTGTTCAGTTCGCAGATATCCCGGTCAGTGCGCTGTTGTGTTTTCAGGTGACATCCTTCTCTTTGCAGTATGCTTTTATGCGACAGTTTCATCTTTGTGGTGATGGCCGTCCCTGTTGATCTGGTATTGTGTTTCAGACATCCCTGTTGGTGCGATGTGGTATGTTTCAAATATCCCTGTTAGTGCTGTATTATCAGACATCCCCTTTGTGTTTTCAGATGTCTCTTTTGGTGCAAGATCACGTTTTCAGATGTCCCTAATGGTGCAGTATTTTGTGTCTGTACATCCCTTTTGATGCAGTATTATTTTCAGATATTGATGTTGGTGGCATATTGTGTGTTCAGGTATTCCTGAATGATTATGCTTTCAGATATCCCAGACGGTGCAGTATCTGGTTGCTAGACATTCCGTATTGGTGCAGTTTTGTGTATTAAGACAACGCTTTCTGTGCTGTGTTGCGTTTTCAGATAGCCTATTGGTGCAGTCTTGTGTTTTCAGACATCCTTATCCATGTAGTGTTGTGTTTTCAGGTTATCTGTGTGCTGTTGTGTTTTCAGACACATTCCTGTCTGTTTAGTATTATTTTCAGACATCATTTTACGTTTGTGCTGTACTATGTTTTCAGATGACATCCCTATCCGAGGGTTCATAGGTCACCTAGATGAGGGGGATTTCCTGCCTCATCACCACACGGCTTACCTATGGACACACCTGGCCCTCCACATCTTCTACAATGCCAAACATGTCAGTACAACGATGAACGCTTTGTCCTATGTACACTGTTTGTATGTGTGTCTCATAGAGTCTGTTTATCGTCACTTCACATCAGACATGTCCGTTTGAAATTGTATACTTTGTAAATGTCAGACGTGTTATTTTAACACTATATACTTTGTCCTGTGTAGATCCTTTGCATGTATGCATTGTTTATATTCTCCCATGCAACACTGAGTCCCTACTGATGACAGTAATTAGCCGCAAAGGAAGCATGACTGAGCATTCCCCCCCACCCCCCCTCCTCCCCCAGAGGGCATCACCATGTCCATCCAGTGACAGTCGTCATGAATTTTCCAGTACTCACAATTCGGTAACGGACTTTCTGATTTACAAATATGGTCAGGAAACTGAAACTGAGGTCATCTTGAGAGCAGACCATGAAGGGCCTCTTGGTGATCATAGAGGATGAGGAAACTGATTCTGTAGGGTTCTTTCTACAGGTGTCGACCAGGCCCAACAGATACAGACACCTGCAGTGTTCTCCTGCATGTATTGTACCAAGCTGTTGATAAACATGTCAGTATTATACTGTCTCATTGTCTCTGCTGTTTATTTCATGCATATCGAAAACTTCCTCTGTTGCATAGAGCGCTGTCCAAATCATGTTGAATTAAGTGATGACGGTTTTGTCCCACAGATCATCTATGCCAATGTGTCAACAAAAGGAAGTGAACTGGTCAGCCTGGATGAAGTGACTCCTCCTGCAAAGATCGGCTTTACCTACAGTGTTTCATGGCACGAAAAAACAAGTGAGTGTTGTTGTTGTTGTTGTTGCTGTTGTTCCCGGCTGCAACTGTCGTTAGTTTGTGTCCATTTCTCAGTCATGCTGTACAGGCCACATGTGCTGTAACTACCCTGACCCCCTGTGTTCTCCACCCAGATCATTGGGTAGCCTGCCTCTTGGATGTCCGCCCACCGCTGTTTCCTGTAGGAGGGTTCTTGGACAGGGAGTTGGGGCAAGATACATGCCCTCACTAGGCAAGCTCACAGTGCTTGGTGGCTAAGAGGAGAGGTTCTTGTCTCCTAGCAAATGTTGGCTTGCTGCCCACATCTCATACACCGTGAATGTCCCTGTAGAAAGGGAATCCAGACCCTTGAACACTTACTTCAGAATTGGCCAGTCTGTATCCTACTGTTGCCAGACCTGGCCACAGGGAGCGAAGCCTAAGGACAACCTTTGAGGCAGCTGGAGAAGATAGGTGCTTTATCAGTGTCGACAGGAGTCAGAAATTCAAACATGACCATCTGCCTTTGAACACTGATGAAGAAGAAGACTTGCTCCCTGACATGGTCAGTTCAGGGTCAGACAGTAATGGCGGCCTGGCTGCCTGTGGTCAGTACTGTGGCTGGCCTGCTGAGCAGGAGGCAAAGATTTCCTTTTGTATCCCCTCTCGTGCAAGGCTTCTTTCCATCAAAGATCAACGTTAGTTGTATAAAACTTCGACAACGCTCTAAAAATCCGAGGGAAACATACAATGCTGCTCCATTTTGATAAAATCAGTGTTAACATTTGACAGGGAATTCGTTATACTTGGAGAAAGAGGGTATGAAAGACATTTTTCCCTCAAGAGCAGTATTTTTCAAACGTCTACACACTGAGAAACAGAAGTTCAGAAGTATTTTGATGTTATGGGATAACCGTCGCGACAGTTGGAGACTTCACTTTGCGAAACTTGCATTTTAAGTTACAGTTTACGAGGTTGACATTGTCAAGTGTTATGGCAGGTGATGGGCTGAGTGAGAAGCCATAGGCCAGCCAGAACAGAGGCTCCAAGCTCACAGGATGTGTAGATTTGGCCAGTTACTGACAGAATAGTACACAATGTTAAACTTTGTTTTCTCTTGTATCTCATTATTTTACAGAAATATAAATTACTGCTGACTGAGAGGTTGGTAGTTTTGCATGGGGGCTAGTGGTAACTTTGTCTAACTGTCCTCGGGGCTGGTCAGGAGAGGGAAAAACAGAAGATGACTTTACAGTTGTCTTATGTTCTTTGCAGAAGATGCGGAGAATCTGTCTGAAGCACAGTCTTAAATATCTGCATTTTTTGCTGTAAATTGGTTGTCAGTGTCTGTCTCTCATATCTGTGGAGAAGGGTGGATATCACTGGATTGCTTGTAATATTATAATGTTTGAAATGCAGCTCAGAAAGAGAAAATGAAATTAGTGTCTGAGACGTTGATTATTTGAATAACAATAATCTTCAGCGTGAAGTGTATGTCCTGTGTGTTTCAGCCTGAAGTGTTGCTCTGCATGAAGTATCTTTCGATGTGTCTCAGCCCAGAGTATCTCTCAGCTTGAAGTGTCTGGCTTATATGTGTTAGCCTGAAGTGTCATTCAGCTTTAAGTATTGATCCTTTGTGTGTCAGCCTGAAGTATCGGTCAGCATGAAATAAGTCCAGCGTGCTTCAGCCTGACGTGTCATTCAGCATGAAGTATGGCCTGTGTGTTTCAGTATCAAGTGTTGTTCAGCATGAAGTATGTCCTGTGTGTTTCAGTATCAAGTGTTCAGCATGAAGTATGTCCTGTGTGTTTCAGTATCAAGTGTTCAGCATGAAGTATGTCCTGTGTGTTTCAGTCAAGTGTTCAGCATGAAGTATGTCCTGTGTGTTTCAGTATGTAGTGTTGTTCAGCATGAAGTGTGTCCTGTGTGTTTCAGTATGAAACGTTCAGCATGAAGTATGGCCTGTGTGTTTCAGTATGTAGTGTTGTTCAGAATGAAGTGTGTCCTATGTGTTTTCAGTATGAAGTGTTCAGCTTGAAGTGTGTCCTGTGGGTTTCAGTATGAAGTGTTGTTCAGCATGAAGTATGTCCTGTGTGTTACAGCTTGAAGTTTTGTTCAGCATGAAGTATGTCCTGTGAGTTTTCAGTATGAAGGTCGTTCAGCATGAAGTATGGCCTGTGTGTTTCAGTATGAAGTGTTCAGCATGAAGTATGGCCTGTGTGTTTCAGTATGAAGTATTCAGCATGAAGTATGTCCTGTGTGTTTCAGTATGAAGTGTTCAGCATGAAGTATGTTCTGTGTGTTTCAGTATGAAGTATGTCCTGTGTGTTTCAGTATCAAGTGTTCAGTATGAAGTATGCCCTGTGTGTTTCAGGATGAAGTGTTGTTCAGCATGAAGTATGTCCAGTGTGTTTCAGTATGAAGTGTTCAGCATGAAGTATGCCCTGTGTGTTTCAGGATGAAGTGTTGTTCAGCATGAAGTATGTCCAGTGTGTTTCAGTATGAAGTGTCGTTCAGCATGAAGTATGTCCTGTGTGTTTCAGGATGAAGTGTCGTTCAGCATGAAGTATTTCCTGTGTGTTTCAGTATGAAGTGTTGTTCAGTTCAGTATGAAAATATGTCCTGTGTGTTTCAGTATGAAGTGTCGTTCAGCATGAAGTATTTCCTGTGTGTTTCAGCATGAAGTATGTCCTGTGTGTTTCAGTATGAAATATGTCCTGTGTGTTTCAGTATGAAGTGTCGTTCAGCATGAAGTATGTCCTGTGTGTTTCAGTATGAAGTATGTCCTGTGTGTTTCAGTATGAAATATGTCCTGTGTGTTTCAGTATGAAGTATGTCCCTGTGTGTTTCAGCATGAAGCATGTCCTGTGTGTTTCAGTATGAAGTATGTCCTGTGTGTTTCAGCATGAAGTATGTCCTGTGTGTTTCAGTATGAAGTACGAGGAGCGAGGACAGATGATCAGGAACAATTACTTCTTTCCAAAGACCCTGGAGGTAAAAATTCATCCTCAGAAACAGTTCTGTTAAGATTCAAACTCACCTTTATACCTTAGAAGACCTTAGAAGACTGAACTTTTTTTTTCCAGGTTGTTTGCTGTTGGCTATGTTGTGAAATGATCTCGGGTTCAGGTTCATCAAGGAGAAATCAGGAAATGTAGACTAGTCCATGTATCCTGCTCCACATTGCAATGTCATGAGACCACAGAGTGCAGGGGTTACAGTGGGATGAAGAGCTGAAGAAGCAGATGACTTAATGATAAACAGGTGCCTAGACGAGAAGGCCTCGGTTGAGATGCAGAATGCATTGCTATTCATTTTTTACGTTTGAGACTGCATAGCTAACTGTGTGAAACCACTTTACTGAATGTACCTGAGTAAAGCCCATGATACTGGAGACGGTCATTAGAAAATAAAATTTAGACAAAATGAAAGGTGATAAAGATCAAACCCCAGATGAACAGGGAAAGGGGTGTAATTTTGTGTAGAAAATTTTCGAGAGACATAATTTTTTTTGTCATACCCATAGTCAGATCGCCCATTTTCCATCTAAGTGACATCAAAACTTTGTCTTTTAATTGTCAAGAATAATTGTCCCGGCATTGTGCATACAAAAATATTCAAGCAGTGACACATTACTGACACAAAGAAAAATGCCAGTCAGTTATGTCTTATTCTTGAGAATAGCACCTTTGATACCAACTCTGTGTCGATCCATATAGCTCTACTATGTACAATGTTGGATAACCGTCTTGGTCTTGGGGTGTGAGCTTACCCAAGGGTCGTGTTGAGAGGGTAAGATTGCTGACACCTTGGTCAAATAGCAGACACGCATCGTCCCCTGTAGGGGATCGGGTGCAATTTTTAAGACCCTCAGGGGTAGAGGGGTAAAAAAAAAAGAGCATGTGACAAAACATCACCTACCAAAGTCATTATTAGAGATTTGTATACAATTTTTCAATAAAAACAGGTTTGTATACACCAGCAACTTTTTTTTTCAGAACAGACCCAGCTCTGAATAAAAAGGCTGAAAAAAAACCTTGTGACAGAATACAATTCATGTGTGTCCAGTGATATTTTGGATGAACTCTCACAACCCCCAAAAAGGCAAGTCTATGAAGAGGTCTCACCTGGGACAAGAAAAATCCCCTCCAGGTGGGCGTGAAGGACAGGTTTGCTATGCAGAATTGAACAGTGCCCCATTGTTGTCAACAAAGCTTCAGTATATTTACACTGTGATTTTTTTTTTTCTGCCCTTTTCTTCCTCCCAGCTCCCTCATGTTGAAGTCCCTGTTGAGTCCTTATAGTGACTGAGAATTTGTTCCCCTGCACTTGCTCCCCCCCCAGTCAACTTGCTAGCTTGTTCTCAGCAAATCTGAAAAAGCCCAATAGAGCAAAGCTCGACCTTTAGTGTTTGTGGTGTTTATTTGGCAGCTTGGTATTTCATTTACTTTTTTGTTTTGTTTTAACCTTCGCCTGCCATTGTTATGTTTGGAAGCAGGGTATGTTTTTTAATCCCAAAGATGCTGCTGCATCTCTTGCTCTCATTTATTGTAGAGCATTGTGATAAAATGTGATCAAATATAAAAGAGTGATCTGAAGTGAATGAGTTGACTATATATATTAACTCAGTCGAGTCTTTTCAGAAGCGGGTTTCCAACATAGTTCACGTCGCTTGAAGGCGTGTCAGACGCCTACTTCCGACAGACTTGACGATTTTTAAATCATGCCGCCTTTTATTAAGGGGCAATAAATCTCGTTTCAGGGACAACTTATGGGTCTTTTTTTGCAGTTGCTTCCCTTAGAAAGTTCTTCATCATGTTGGCTGTAGTAGCTTTTTTTATACGGATTTGAATTGTCGTAGTCACAGTTCCCGCGATCACACACAATTTTTAACACGGTCACACGATTTTGAGTGGATCAAGCATTTTGTGGTCGAAATTCTTGTGTTTATGCAGGTGTCATAAATAAACTATTCTCTGTAAACTATTCTCACATCGATGACGGACTTGGTGCAACCTCCATGCCTATCAGTGATCTCCATGTCTTCATCACAGCAGTCCAGAACTTTCATCCTGCTATCAAGTTCACCCACGAAATATCTGAAAAGTGCAGACTCTCCACGTCCATCCACTATAAACCTACGGACTCACACTCTTATCTCGACTACAGATCGTCACATAATCCCAGTACCAAAACCAGCATACCCTACTCTCAGTTCTTGAGACTCCGCAGACTCTGCTCTGAGAAACTCTGTCTTTGATGTAAAAGCCCTAGAAATGAAACAGTTTCCTTGAACGCCACTATCCTGAAGACATTGATCGTGCTCTCCAGAAAGTCCAGCTCATCACCCGCCCACAAGCTCTGGAACCGAAACCCCAGGAATCAACCAGAGACAGACCTGTTGTCAGCCTGCTCTACCACCCTTCTGTCCACCAGGTGCGCAAAATTCTCCAAACCAACTGGAACATCCTTCAGTCTTGTGCTCACTCGGCTAAAATTTTTTCCCAGCCCCCTCTAGTTGCCTACAAACGGGACAAGAATATCCGTGACATGCTTGTGCGTTCCAGTCTCCAGCCTCACAGACGCAAAAATCTGTAGGCACAAGCCCGTGCAATCTACCCAACTGTAAGACTGCCCCTTCATCTGTACTGCCATTGAAGTGAAAGGACCGAGTTCACGCATGACTGTCTCCAAATTCTTCAACTGCCCAAACAACTAACTTGATCTACATCATCCACTGCACCGTTTGCTGTAAACTTTTACATTGGTGTGAGACCGGACGCTCTCTGACTGTCAGATTCAAGGAACACCTCGCTGACATTAAATACAACAGGGACAAACCAGTAGCCAAGCACTTCAACCTCCCCAGCCATTCTGCACACAATGCAAGAGTGAAGGGCTTGTGGCTCATGAAAACTAGTGACTCGAGAGACAGGAAGGATATGGAGTCTCACCTGATTCAAAAACTTGGCACTAGAAATCCAGCTGGTATCAATGAAAAAAGCGTAGCAATTCTTCTTTTTTTTTTTTTTTTGTTTTTTTTTTTTTTTTTTTTTTTTTTTTTTTTCCGTGCCAATTCAGGTGGACAATGGTCTATATTTTCCCTTTCCCCTTTGTGCATGGTTGGTCTGCATCAGTGGCCTCTTCGTGACCATAGAGCCTAGCGCCTACTGGGATGATCGTTTGAGAGCCTATATTTTTTGCAGGAGTTTCTGAGTAGGGTTAGCTCCCCAGTCTCCTGTCTTTTTGTTTTTTTTTTCTATTTCTTTTTATTATTAATTTTTTTTTTTTTTTTTTTTTTTTTTTTTTCATCTCCTCTCCTTCCTCCCCTCCTAGCCCCCTCCCCCCTTTCTTTCCCCCCCCCCCCCCCCCTCTCTCTCTTCTTTCCCTCTTCCCCCCCCCCTTTTTTTTTTTTTTTTTTTTTTTTTTTTTTTTTTTTTTTTTTTTCTCCCCCCCTCCCCCCCCTTTCTCCCCCTCCCCCCTACCCCCTACCCCCTACCCTCTCTCGCTCTCTTCCCTCCTCTGTCCTTTTTCCCTTTCAGTCATCCCCCGTAGGGCTCCTTCTTCTTGTGTGTTCCTTCTCTTTACTTTCCTCCGCACTTCTTGTCTCTCCCCTTTTTCTTTCTTGTCGCCCCCCCTTAGTAGGACCCTTCTACCGGACCTCCTGAGGCTTCTTCTTCCTCCTCCCTTCTCCCGTAGCACTTCTCTTAGGTATCTCCCTGTAGGGCCCTCATACAGGTCCTCTCTCTTTTCGTCTCTTCTCTTTTTCTTCTTTCTCCCCCCCCCCCTTCCCCCCCCCCCCCCCCGTCCCCCCCCCCCCCCCCCCCCCCGTTTTTTTTTTTTTTTTTTTTTTTTTTTTTTTTTTTTTTTGTCATTGGGAGTGTTGTTAGCGCCTCTCATCATGACCTCATATCTATCTTTTGCGTTAATGCTCTTATTTTTGCCTTTTTCTGTTGCGCCACCATAGCACCACCTACCTCCCTATTCTTTTACCCAAATGTTTTAATGTATGCCTTGTTTGTACATTTACTCATTTACTCTCCATGTACCCC
>JADBJO010001664.1:100000-145000 GCA_016801955.1 Conus betulinus
GCACCGACAGATATGACAACACTGATAACAGTTATGATGATGATGTTGATGATAACAGTGATGACGACGATGATGATGATAACAGTGTTTATTGTTTCAGGGATCAGGGGCTATATAGCAGGCCACATGTACCGACAGATGTTGATGACAACACTGATAACAGTTATGATGATGATGTTGATGATAACAGTGATGACGATGATGATGATAACAGTGTTGACAATGACATTGTTTCAGGGATCAGCGGCTATGTACCTATGTAGACAGATGATGGACAATACTGATAACAATTATGACGATGATGATGTTGATGATAACAATGATGATGATTTTTATGATAACGATGATGACGATGTTTCAGGGATCAGCAGCTATGTGACAGGCCACATGTGCATGATGATGATGACAGTGCTGAAAACAATGATGACGATGATGATGATGACAACAATGATGACGATGATGTTGATGATAACAATGATGCCGATGATGTTGATGACAATGATGATGTTTCAGGGATCAGTTTCTATATTGCAGGCTAAATGTACTGACAGATGATGATGACAATACTGATAACAGTGATGATGTTGATGATAACAATGATGACAGTGATGTTGATGATAACAATGATGACGATGATGTTGATGATAACAATGATGACGATGATGTTTGATGATAACACATGATGACAATGATGTTGAACATGAACGATGATGTTGATGAGTGGTGACAATGATGTTGATGATAACAATGATGACAACGATTTTGATGATAACAGTGATGTTGATGACGATGTTCCAGGGATCAGCGGCTATGTCGCAGGCCACATGTACCGACAGATGGGGGGAGAGAACTGGGCATGGAACATCAACCTGACTTCTTTCCTCTTTGCTGGTCGGTCTTTGTACACTTTGTGTGTGAGTCTCCATGCAAAGACCTTCCTCCCTCCCCCTCCAACCCCACCTTTACCCCCCTACTCTCGTTCAAGTTGCCTTTGATCTGTATGTGGGCTCTACAGGTAGCTGTCTACAGAGATTCCCTCCCTTTAGTTAAAGATTTGTGTTTCTGGAACATTGTGGTTTTCATCTTTGCTTACTGTATGTAATTCTCAACCAAGATTTCTTTTCTGTAAGACTTGTGTAAAGACTTGTGTTTTGGGAGCATTGTGGTCTTTGTCTATGCTTTCTGTATGTAGCTGTCAACAAAGATTTTCCTCCCTTGAAAGACTTGTGTGAATATTCATTGTGGGCTTAATCTTTGCTTACTGCGTGTAGCTCCCAACAGGGATTCTCTCCCTTAAAACTCTTGTATTTCTGGGACATTGCTGTACTTGCTTGTACTTTTAAGATTTGGCTCCCAACAAAGATTCCTTTTATGTACTCCCATTTCTTATAGAACAGGGAGTACTTTACAATAGGAACAAAGAATGCTGCTGTCTGTCTGTAAGTGTCTGTCCGTGGTCATAATGTGTTCCACTCTCTCCAGACAAAACTTCTGGGCCGATCTTTCTGAAAATTTGTACGTATGTTCATTATGAGTCACAGATGATGCCTGCTGTTTTATTTTACCAGAATAGCCATTACTAACGGCTGTAACAACGAAACAGTTTTTCTTCTATATGGAATATTTCAGAAAGCAGTTGTATTCAAGATAAACTGGGAGTAGGTTTATATGCTTTGCATCTTGTTTCATACATATGACGGATAAGACCAGGTGTTGCCCAATTTCGCCGAAGTGACTCGGCAGCAGAGCAGTCGTTGGGTTGACTGGTGACGACTGCATGCTGGGACTCTTGAAATAGACACAGTGAAACACCTCCAGGGAGTTGTCCAAATTGGAGACAGAATGCATCGACAGTTGTAATGGTTGTGTCTCTTACTCACTGTATTGAGGGCGATATGTCACTGTGCATTGTGGGTGATGAAGGTGTGTGTGTGTGTGATTGCAGGTCCCTTCTTTCTGGTGTGGGCGACGGTCAACTCGGTGGCCTGGGGGTATGGGGCCACCCTGGCCCTTCCCTGGACAACCGTCGTTCTCCTCATGGCCCTCTGGCTCTTCAGTGAGTGTCATGTGTGGGGGAGGAGGGGTGGGGAGGGGTTGATGGTGATGCTTTCGGAGATGAAGAGATGAGGGCAGGAGCTACATGGCTCTGCCCTGGTCTTTTGTTTGGTTCTCATCGTTGTCTGTTATTCAGAGAGTGGTGTTGGGTGAAGGGGGATGGAGAGTGATGTGGAGTGGGGAGGGGAGAGTTAGGACTGAGGGAGTGAGGCCTGGTTGAGGGAATAGGGAGTTTTGGTTTGACTCGAGCCTTTATCAGGGGGGGGGGGGGGGGGGGGGGGTCTTGAAAACACCTGCATTTTTAGCGCATGTTCTATGTTGGTCAGAAGGGTGGTACTGCATGCAGACATGCGCACTTGCCCTGCGGCACATCTGGCAAACCATGAGGCCTCACTGCGCAGGGTTGCAATCAGATGAATAGACGAGTGAGCAGACACATAACAAGAGAAGTGGGAAGAGGGTCTTGTGAACCACATGTAGCAGGCACCTGACCTGCACATGAACTCGGCATGCTGGTCTGGCTTGTGATGCCTGGCTGACATGCATTGCACTGCTCTGTGTGTGTGTGTGTGGTGTGTGTGTGTGTGTGTGTGTGAAATGTAGGCAAAGGGGGTGGGGGGGGGTCGTTGGACCCCATACCACTGCCATTTTCCTCATAACTCTCTCGCTGTTTAGTGGTCTTCTGGCTGTCTGTGTGGTGAATGTAAGGGGAGGGTGGAAAGCACATGTGAGGTGAGGTGTTTAGTGCCACATTTAAGTTACTTTGTGAGTTTGGTGACAAGTGCATATCATCAGAACAAATCGTTTACAGATACAAACACAGTAGCAAGTCATCCACACACATACATAACCACAAGATCAAGTGACTCGCTCTCCCTCTCTGTCAGACACAAACATGCACACGCCCACACACATATGCATGAGTATGTGCACACACACACACACACACACACACACACACACACACACACACACACTCACGTGTGCGCGCGCCCCTGCATGTACATACACACACACAGATATGTGCACACACACACACACACACACACACACACACACACACGCACACACAGATGATGGATGCACCCTGTTTCTTCCAGTCGGCTACCCTCTGACCGTTCTGGGAGGCATCCTGGCCAAAAACTGGACTGGAGGGGTTTGACGCTCCGTGTCGCACCAAGTCCGTGGCACGGGAGATCCCCGACGTTCCTGTGTACCGCAGTCTGCCAGCCCATTGCCTTGTGGGTGGTTTTCTCCCTTTCAGGTAAGGTCAAAAAGATTTTTTTTTTTTTTCTTATTTTAGAAAAAAAAAAGGAAACCTGTCATATTCTATTCCAATCTACTTTTTTTTTCTTTAATCTTTAAAAGGTTTTCTTGCCTGTGTTTTATACTTCAACTGATCAAGACATTCACTGCAGCGATTTTGGAGTTTATGGCTGTTGTGCTGTATAGCTGAATTATACATGCTGACATTTGTTTTTGGGGGGGGGTTGATGTACTGTTTTGAAAAAGGTACTCACAAGCATTTTTCACATTTGAAAAGAAACAATTAGAAAAACAGAGAAAGAAGGAAAAGCTGATAAGTTTTTTTTTTTTTTTTGTACCTAAGCTGTGAGTGTTCTGTTCTGAAAGTAGTATTGTGTGTCATCTCCCTTCAGCAGCATTTAGGCACCACCATTTAGGGGCCATGGCTTACAGACCGTAATCTTGATGTCAGGATAGGAGGCTTGCCCTCCCCCAGAATTCCTGAAAACTGTTTAACATTTGTTTCCAGTCATAGTGTATGACACGCCAACTTCCAGGCTGTGATCTGGCAAAGTGGGTAGTGAAAATTGCACACAGAGTGACCGCTGTAGCTGTCCACTGTGCAGCCTTTACCCATGTTTTGTTTTGTTTTTTTTTACAATATATTTTTGGTCACATTAAAGTGTTTTTCATTAACCCTCTTCAGTATGCACTTACCTGAGCTTAGTTACGCCGAAAACCATCAGCAAGATAAGTTACTCCGTAATTTGAACATGGTTACCCAATTTAAAAATTAATTTAAAAGAGAGGAAAGGGAATAATGAAATGAAAATAATTGTAAAAATTCCTACGAATATATATGTTGCTATATCGTAAGTTTGAAGAATGTCACATGAGCAATTTACTCTGGGGAAAAAAAAAGATCTTCAGTACTTTCTTCTGAATCGTTGCTCATCATATCTTGAACCTCATCTAGTCAAAATCTAGATCACTCTAAGCTTCATTACCCAGCACTTTCACTAAGTCTTATGCCGTAAATCCTACAAATCACAGTATCTTCATCACTAAATCTCATTCATAGAACGGCAGAAATCAAGGTTAGCCATGGTGAAAAACAGCGTATCGACCACAAAAACTTTAAAAATTGGTAACTCGAGAATTTCAGCATGTATCGACTTGCATTTTTTTTTCGCAAACGGAAGTAAATGGCTACAGGAAGAAGGAAGTCACGTTCTCGCGAGACTTCCTTTTCTATGAGAGACATGGCGGCGCCCATTGTTGCCACGTGTTTTACCGGACGCTGGCAGGCGCTCAGCCTTTTGGCTGTGTGATTTCCAGTTGGGCGCTAGCAGGCACGCGCTTGTCAAGAGAGTTGATGCTTAAATTTCTTTTTTTGACTGTGGGATTGGGAAATGGAGCGGAATAGTTGGGGATGTCAGCATGGAACAATTTTATCACCCATAAAGGTGTCAGTAGTTTACTTACTTACCTCTCAGCTTGGCACAGTCGTATCCACCATAAGGATGTCAGTGTACCACCCCATCCATTGCTGTGGTTGTTGGTTCAGGACGTAGCCTTTCTTCAGGAAATGACCTTTCCTACTATGTGAGTTCCGACCGCCCTGAAAAGTCCTTGTGTGGCAGTCTTGTACCTCTCTGCGTCGACGGGTCGTTTCAGTGCAATATCGGTGGAGCTGTACTACATCTTCTCCACGGTGTGGGGCCGTGAGCACTACACCCTCTTTGGCATCCTCTTCATCGTCTACATCATCCTGCTCAGCGTCACGGCCTTCCGTCTCCGTGGGCCTGACCTACTTCCAGCTGTCGGCGGAGGACTACCGCTGGTGGTGGCGCTCCATCTTCAGCGCTGGGTGAGTCAGCTGTGGTGGGGAGTGGGGGTGAGTCTGTCATGGTGGGGGGGGGGGTGGAAGGTGGGTGTGAGTCAGCCATGTGGGGGGGGGGAGGGGTCATGGGGGGGAGTGGAAGGGGATGAGTCAGCCATGGTGGAGGGGGGGGGGGGGGGAGGGGGTGGGGGGGGGGGGGGGGGGGGGGGGGGGGGGGGGGAGTGGAAGGTGGATGAGTCAGCCGTTGTGGGGTGGGGGTGGGGGATGAGTCAGCCATGGTGGGGGTGGGGAGAGGACGCTGGGAGCTGAAGATTTGTGGTATAGGGAAAGGTGTTGTCCATAGGCGTGGCAGGATTCAGGCGATATGTGAAAAAGGAGAATGTGCAACAAAGAAAATATTTCAACACAGAACTAAAAAAAAACACACACACACACAAAAAAAACCCGCCGTAATTTGTTTATCCCTTTTGTCTGGAGAGTGATAAGTGATAATGTTATTTTTTTATTTAAGTTTGAAAATAAGCACATGATCACTGTTCAGTGTGTGCCCAGTCACGAAGAGTTGCTAGAGACTAACGTTAGACCTACAGCACTTCCCTTTCGTTTGGGAGTGTCCAAAATGTGTGTTTTTGTCTGCTGAACGAGAGACAAGACAGAAAACGACATAACATGTGCACCAGGGAGGATAGCCTTCCCAATTCCAGGGAGTGGGGAGCCGACCACAAAAGAAAAGTTCTTTGTTGTATCAAGATCTCCTCGTAGACAATCCAAGAGGTTTCTGCTGTTGAACTGTGTACTTAACTGAATACAGATACAGCTTTCTGCCACAACCGCAACATGCTGAGATGCAGTATTTGGGGTATTTTTACAAAAAAAATATACAGACGGAACCAGACAGAATACAACAGTAATTATACGTTTTTGAAAACTTCAAATCATGTTCTTTTAGAAAAAAAGAATACTACAGTCCTGTGCTCAGTATACACTTCACTCACTGCTGGTTTGAAAAGTGTAGGAAAACAGCTGTCAACAAAAACTTTTTCTCCATGTAGGTATGGATGAAAAATCAATATGATCATAACTGTAGTCAAACACAGTGTGTAGTAAAACACAAAAAAACAATGTATCTTTCATACACACAGCTGTGTGCATGGTCCAAACTTCAGAGTACTGCCGTCACATATTTTGAAGGGAAAAAATGCAAAAACTTCATCATCATTTGATATGCGCTACTCACCATCGTCACTCATATCCTCTCTGTCTGATTTGGCAAGTTCGGAAAACAGTTCTGAAGAGTTCGGCAAATCCGGAAAACAGTTCCAGTTCTTCGTCTGATCCTTCTTCCATTATTCTTTCAATTACTTCTTGAATACGTTAAGACGTTTCTGTTCGCTATCACTCGCTGATACTTTGGTGGCAACGCCATGATGAACACGGGTGGCTAGAGTTATCTCCAGCTATCCCATAAAACAAGCAAAGTAGTAGAATTAAACGCGAGATATATACTAAGGGAGAGAGAGTACCATCCAACAGAGGAAAGCCTCAGCTTTCTGTAGATACCAAGATTGTTTCCCTTAGACCGCACAGCAACATGTGAAACTTCAAGCAAACCCGTCGATCACCTGGCAGGCGACGCATCAGTGCCAAGCACTAACCTGTCGCCGGCCAGGTGATCAACAAGGCGGCAATGAGTTACTGTCACTGTAAGGTTGACTGTGGTGGGCTGCATTAGATGGAGTGATCCCACTGGCATTGAGCAGTTGGTTCGTTCTGACTCACTACTGATGTTATGCTCAAGACAAATTATGGAACGAGAAGATTTCGCTGATTATTTCCTTTGTCCTTGATTACAGGTTAAAATGCCGTCTTTGAAGGATTGTTATGGCGTGATCGAAAAAACATAGAAGTGTTCCATTTTTTTTCCCCCGCTTGTTAGTTGCTTGATACAGTCTGTCCCACTGAAAACTTCTTGCTGATCTCAAGAGTACTTTTGTCACCGACGTACCATTCTGCTGTGGCCTCTGTGACGGTTGGGCTGTCATTTTGATGATGCCAGCAGTGGAGTATAGGGACTCCCCTGCTTTTACACTGATTTTCACTGTCAAGCCAAACTTGACTAGACCTTAAAGTCCTTGACGGCTTAGGCTGTGCATGTCCATTGACAAGTACACTGTTTGCATTAATTTCGCTTAATTACTGATTTGCCGCTTTATTAAGCATTGATTTCACTTCTGACCTTTAACCTTCAGCATACCTTCTCAGTCGATCTTTCGAAAGACCTTTGACTAAGCCATCTTGGAACAGCTGCTGTCTCGCGCAGTTGCCTTTTATGTCATTTGATGGAGGTTTTCCGTGGTCACGCTAAGAGAATGTAGCTTGACCACTCCTTGTGTCTGTGTTTGGAATAGCCCAGAGGTCAACAGGACTAGATCGTGGCCATTCCATGGTAGAAATGACATTTATGATGATGATGATGATGATGATGGAGACATGGATGGATCAGGAGAAACGGAAAAGATTTTTTTGAAAAGGTTGTTACTGTGTGAAGAAAAGTATGTATACAAAATGTTTGTCATCTAGTGCTGAAGGATAATGTTAAAGTTTTAAAAAAAAAAAAAAAAAAAAAAGGTGGAAACACAGGAGTCCCCAACCTCCAGTATTCCAAACAAGACTTGATCTGTACGTATATGTGAGTGTGGTCGTAATTTTCTCATACAGGGTTCGTACAGTTCTTAAAAGTCCAAAAAGTCTGAAGTTTGGGAGGGCGCTCCCTTTTGAAGGCCTTGAAAAGATCAGGCTTTTGCTTGTAGGTCCTTAAAAAAAAAAAGTGCTTAAATTTTGTCACTGCCAGTCAATGATTTTGAATAAAGTCTGTTTAAAATCTTGAGTCTGTTAAAAAGGAAACAAAAAAAATCTGAAATTTAGTTGAAAAAGAAACAAAGAAGTATGAAAGTAAAAGAAGCCCAAGTTGGAATTGACCGACGATCTTGCTGATAAGTCGTCTGCTGCTGGTAAAAACACCAGAGTTTACTGGCCTTCATGGACCTATGCACATGTTAGAATGATCTGCCGTCTTAGAACTGAGATGTCAACATGCCAACAAAGTGTTCATCCAACATTGTTTGGCTGGAAAAAGTAGAGTACAAAGAATGGTTGCAGGCAGACCCAGGTGGAGACAGAAGCAAGGCCTCTTGCCACATATGCAAAAAGGTCCTTGACCGTGAATGATTTAATTTTTGTCAGTATTTCCTACTTTATTTTTCTTTAAAAAAAATCCTTGGGAAAAAAGCCCTTGAATTTTTTAAAGTGCTTTGAAAGTCTTTGAAAAGTCCTTGAATTTGTTGTTAGGAAATCTGTATGAACCCTGTCCTATGTTCACCCGCTTCTTTACATTCATGGTGATGATCTGTTGTATGCACTGTGCTGGACGGTGGCAGGTCCACAGGGCTGTTTGTGATGATGTACGCCGTCTTCTACTACATTTGGCGCTCGTCCATGTCGGGGGTGCTGCAGACGGTGGAGTTCTTTGGGTTCACCATCCTGGCCTGCTACGTCTTCTTCCTTCTGCTGGGCACCGTGTCCTTCTTCGCCTCCCTCGTCTTCGTCCGCTACATCTACGTCAACCTCAAGATGGACTGAGCCTCTGAGAGGGGGTGTCGGCTTGTCCAGTTTTGGGGGGACAGGGGTTGGGAACTCTGAGGTGGATTAATTTTGGTGGTTTATTGATTATGTGGTCTGCGTTTGCGTGGTACTTTGGTGAGAGGATTTACATGGTTTCTGTGGTGGTTGTTTTTATAGTTATTTATGTTTGACTATGCTTGTGATATGATTCTTGTTTGTACTTAATTCAGTGAACAGATGCATGTGTTTGCATTTTGTGTTTGATTATGCGTTGTGGAATAGTTGTTGTTTGGTGCGTAGTTGGTGAATAAGTGAATATGTTTGGAAAAAAAGAGAGAGTGAAGGAAAGAAGGACCAAGTGATGCCTCTCCATTTTTCAGACTGATTGTTGCCGTCAGGCTGATGTCCAGCTGACATACACTTGGATCATACATCATCAGGGGCGGTTTTCACCTTGGTTATTTGTCTTCAAATCAGGAGTCATGCATAGTGTAATGAGCCCATGCAGTCGCATTTCATTTCTTTTCTTTTTTTTTTTTTTTTTTCGGAGAAAAAGAGTCTCTGTGACCCAGTCCCATGAACTCGGGTCAGGGTTGCTGATTCTGAATTGTGCAGCAGCTCAAAAATGGGAGGTGAGTGTCAATCTGAGTGAATTTGAGTTCTTTGATCAGAAGGTTATGTCACCGATGAACACAGTTGTTTACCGAATCTCTTGAAGGAAAAATCTCGAGTTCATTTGATATCAGTTCTCAACACCTTTTCCAAGCTGTTGAATGATTCAGAGTTGGCTTAATCTGGCCCCCATAGTGAGAATGGTCACATCAGTATTTGTCAAAGTACGGTGCCAGTTTCCTGTTCTCTGGCACAGATGATGATGCCACAGCAGGGGTGAGCAGCGGAGATGTTATCTGACCGCAGTCTGCTGATTTGAAGGTCAGAGTGGTACCAGAGTCTGTAACTTTGTTGTTTGTATGGGCATCAAGTATGGGACTGTTCTTTGACAGAAGGGAATGAAAAAGAACATTTGTTTATATTTTTGCAAACTTGAAAATGTATGCATTGTTGTGATGGGACTTTTTTTTTCTTTTTTGAGCATAATTATGTTTGAAACGTATACAGACACAGATGCATTATCTTGGAAGCTCAAACATTCCACATCCATGTCTAGAGGTATTGAATTGTACATCATACGGACAAACTCCTCCTTCGACTGCACATTTTGGTTTTGTGCCATTCCATGAATCATGGAAGCTAAAGTTTTTACCTAACTGCTTGTTTTATTCTCATTTTGTGTAATGATTTTTGTGTTTGGACAAGTTTGCCACATTTTGCCATAGTACAGTTACAAGCTGTTTGTTGCCTGTCTTTTGATGGTGGTTTATTGCGATTGGGAATTCATACTGTTTAGTTCAGAGTGCAGCGTTGCTGTATCTTGACAGTGCCAAGGGTTTGGGTTACAGTCCTTCTCATTGTATGTGTGGGTAGCGAATTCAGTGCTTATCATGTTTTGTGTACATTGATAATTCTTCAACTCTTGTGTAATGTCCGTGAGAGTGCCTCATCAGAGAAACAAGATTTTATTGATACATTCCTATGCACTCATTTTGTTGTGTATGTCGGTGTCTGTGTGTGTGTGTGTTTCATGGATATCAGAATGTATTATCAAATCATTTTCCACTGTAGACCATCTGCTTTTCTCAAGGGCAATAATCAATGTAATTTGAACCAGAGGATGCTGATTTTTATGAAGTTGAAAATGTATACATTCTTCTTCTGTCCGGAACTCTGCTTCCCAATATTTGATAATTGAGTGAAAAGGAAGCTGTAGGATCTGGCTAGAAATAGTTTCCAGTTTAATTGTCGACAGTAGCCAACCTCTAGGTCCATGTTAGGGTCTGTGAACAACTTTGAATATTGTATGATAGCAGATCCAATCACACTTGAAGCAGTAGTTAACAACACACATTTGAAGCAGTAGTTAATGGCTTTGAAGAACACACACTTTGTTAGTGGCTTTGAAGCAGTAGTTAATGGCTTTGAAGAACACACACAATGGCTTGAACACACACTTGAAGCAGTAGTTAATGGCTTTGAAGAAACACACACTTTGAAGAAGCTTGAAGCAGTAGTTATGGCTTTAACTGGCTTTGAAGAACACACACACTAGTTAATGGCTTTGAAGAACACACACTGAAGCAGTAGTTTATGGCTTTGAAGAACACACACTTGAAGCGGTAGTGAGTGGCTTTGAAGAACGCACACTTAAGTAGTTAATGGCTTTGAAGAACACACACTTGAACACTTGAAGCAGTAGTTAATGGTTAATGGCAGTAGTTAATGGCTTTGAAGAAGAACACACTTGAAACAGTAGTTAAGCAGTAGTTAATGGCTTTGACAACACACACACTTAAGCAGTAGTTAATGGCTTTGAAGAACACACACTTAAGCAGTAGTTAATGGCTTTGAAGAACACACACTTAAGCAGTAGTTAATGGCTTTGAAGAACACACACTTTAAGCAGTAGTTAATGGCTTTGAAGAACACACACTTAAGCAGTAGTTAATGGCTTTGAAGACACACACACACCACTTGAAGCGGCAGTTGATGGCTTAGAACCTGGTGGAATAGTGACACAGCCCCCATCAGATATACAACTGTGATCATGATTTTGTGATTTTTTTTTCCCCTTGAATTTGAAAAAGAAAAAGGTGTTCTAGGGTGACATGGAATGGCAATACTTTATCATTGTTTAAGATGTCGGTTGCTCTCTTTTGATTTCGTCTTTTTTTTGTTGTTGGAAAGTTTTGGAACATCATCCCCACTCCCAGATTTTTTTTCCCCTACTCCTTTGATACAAAATCTGAATGAAAATTCATGAACAAAAATGTACGAAAGCAGCAACACTGTCGTTTTGCTTTGTGGAAGTTACTGTCACTGCCAATTTTTTTTTTTTTTTCTTTTTTTTGGTGGGGGGGGGGGGGGGTTTTTGTTTTGTTTTGTTTAAAACCATTTTGTCATGTCTTCTGCTCTCCCCCCGCTGCAGTTGTACTTTGTTGTCCTGATATTTATGTGCAGGTAGTTGGCATGCCTGAACGTCTGGTTTTGTGGAGCATTTCTTGTTTGTTTTTTTTTTCTTCTTTATTACCTGGTGTGTCCACTGTTCAGACTTTACATCGATCATGAGCATGAGCAGGTGACGATGGGTCTTGCACAGCTGGCTTCATCAGAGGAGGGATCAGCTTAGTAGAACCACACATAAGGGTTGCGGGCAACTTGCATCGTCGTCAGTGTGTAGTCAAAACTGACGACGGGGAAAGGTCAAGAGAGAAAAAAAAAAGGGGTCAAGTAGAAAAACCAAATTGAAAGAATGATGAGGTAATTTATTTGATCCATTCTTTGGAAAGACAGTAATATATTTCATCCACTCATTGGAAACAGGTAGTATGTTAGATTCAATCATTTGATATAATGATACATTTGATCAACTCGTTGGAAACAAAATAAGGCAATATGTTTGATCCATTCTATGAAAGCAATGTAATAAAATTGATCCACTGATTAAAAATAAAATGAGGCAATATTTTCGATCCGTTCATTGAAAACTCTGTAATTTATCCAGTCATTGGAAGTAAAATAAGGTAATGTTTTGATCTGTTCATTGCAAAGGTGGTGTTCTGTTTGATTGAATCATTGGAAACAACAGATGTTTGATCCATTCATTGGACGCATGCAATATATCCGATTTTTACTCACTGATATCAAAATTAGGTAATATGTTTGAACCAATCATTGAAAGCACAGTAATTGATTTATTCATGGGAAAACAAAAATAAGGGAATATATCTGATCTTAATATAAGAAATGTTAACATCTTTTATCGACCGTTCAAAAAAAAAAAATGTCTTTTGCCCAGCCTTTGGAAACAGAATAGCTGATAAGAAAATTTTATCAATCCCTTGGACATGAAATGAGGTAATTGTATTGTGTGATCTACATCTTGCCAAACAGGTCAGTGATGAATCATTTTGCCTGTGTTTGGTCTTGGAGAGTTGCTTGTCTAGAGTAAAAAAATTTTTTAGAATGTTACTTTGATATAGAAAAAAAAAACAAAAAAAAACAGCTTTTCATGGACGATAGAAAATTCATATGAGGAGCTGCAGGTATCTAAACTAATGTCGACTGGATTCCACTGTGTGTTCATTTGGTTCATAGAGCTATTTTTTGTAGTGCATTTTTTCGTGCCCGAGTTTGAAGTTATGTAAGGAGACATGTTTGTCACAGTGAGGGGGGACGAGTTAATTCATATTATAAGCTTTCTGCCTTTTACATTTAATACTTTGCCTTTATGTTCATGTTTGTATTCATTAAATGCTCTGCTTTGAATTTGTGATACTCAAGCATTGCTAGGGGAACAGTTAGTGTTGGACGTTTTTTATTTTTGTTCCAAGTTCACAGCTGCTATCATGTGTGCAGATGATGTGCATCTGCAAAAACACATCTTTTTTCCCACTGCTGTTGTTATAAGATTCGTTTTGTGACTCATTCTGTTGCTCAGCATTTTATTTGCTGAGTGTGATCTGTTGAAGGTAACATTTTGGATTTTATCTTGTGTTTTTTTCATGGTCTAAACATAACAGGGGATGCATTTTCTTATAGGGATGCATTTTGTCACAACGTCTTCACCGTGTCTGGGATTATGTAGAGGCGGTGATGGATTTAAGGTCAAACAAGTTCGGTGGAGCGGACAAGGAGTACACCTGTGTGCAGCGTTCTGCTCTTGCCTGTGTCGGTCAGATGTTGGATCAGTCTGAATCAGGGCCCCACAGTAAGAGGCCTCTGTTCTAGAACATTGTTGTATATGCATATTTATGAACATTATAGTACTGTTGTTTGCTGGGGACAGCGGCTGGGTATACAGTGTTAACAGAACACGTCCTTGCAAAAACCCTGAGTGACCCTTCGATGCGCTGAATTAGGATCTGAATGCTATAGGTGGCCTGGTTATTGTGCATGCATGTATGTGTGTGTGTGTGGAGAGAGAGAAATAATTATCACTGTCAGCTGCACTGACCAGTCAAGTGTACGTGCAGACAGCAAGTCTGTTCTCACACCAGCTGTACCATCACGATCAACTGGGCTTCAGTGTTGAGTCACTGGAACCCTCTGTTGATTCTGAGAATGGTCCAGTCCACATCCCATCCTTTCAGGCTTTGCATTTTATCAGTTGCCATACACTGTGCCATCGCAGCCGTTTTGCTTCAACCACTCTGGTATTTGGCAGAATGTAGCAGAGCTTTCTTCGTGGTGTGGGTACACATGTTAGCAGTCACTGGTTCTTTTAATCAGAAGGCTAAGCGTGGCCCCAGCTTTTATCTCTGTTCCCTCTCCAAGCACAAAATCACGAAGGCAAGGGGGCTTCGATTCTTTGACGCATTGCAGCAGTTTGCTTTATAGTCACAGCACATCTTTGTGTGTCTTGGTTCAATATGAAAAACAGTACTCGCAGCATGCAAATGTACTTGCAGCATGCAAATGTACTCACAGCATGCAAATGCATACAAATGATTTACAGGTTCACTCAGGCATTTTTCCAAAAAGACTCTGTTGTCTAGGAGATTTTTTGCTACCTGGAGGATATTTCATGTGCTTTGCTTGGTTCACGCTGAAGAGAGAAAATACTGCTCACGGTAAATGGTGGCAAATGCTTCATGCGTGTATACATATATGTAAATAGGTAGGCAGCCATATTGATCAATAGATACATAGATAAGATGGACAGATAATAGATATAGACAGTCAGATAAATAGACAGACAGAAAGATATGGATATAGATATAGATATATGTGCAGTTCTTGTGTCACACACACAAAATTTAATTCCTTCTCAAAGGCGTTTTCTGATGTAGAGTATGAAACCGACATTTTTTTTTTTCCAGAAGTGTGAGTGTCTTGCACGAATATATTTTTCTGTCAAAGATACGTACCATTTTTTTTTTTTTTTTTTTTATGATTCAGCTTTGTTGCATTCCTTCTTAATAAAATGCATATGAACTACAACAAAGATGTATGGGTAGGCAGGTTTATGCTAGTTGTTTTTTTTTGTGAGACGTCTCCAGAATCCAACAAATTTCTTACCATTGTGTTTGTGCTCATATGAATTCCAGATTCCTTTCCCCACCCCCCCCCCCCCTTTTCTTGCCTTCTTTCTTCATTTCACTTTGCAGTAGCTGATCCCAGACAATGATTTGTTTTCATAAATTCTTATGAGGGTTGTTCTGTACAACAAAAGTGATACTGGGTTACTTCATGGTTTATACACTTCAGTGGGCTTTTATTTTACAAAGAATATACCATTTATTCTTGCAAAATAATTGTGTGCTCCTGTAATGTTTGTGGGCATGCTAGATTTAAATGCTGTTGTATGTGTGTGCATGTGGATGCAAGACTGTGTTCACAGGGGGTGAATAAAAAACATCACAGGAACAGCTATGTAAATTTTTTCTGTCCAAATTTTTCACACTCCAAATCAGCATTGTGGCACACTGCACCACACTCAAGCACAAATTCAGAGCAAATTTAATACGTAGATCAGCATTCAAATAATACTTCACCTATACTGAGTATGGAATGGTGTCAATGGTTCATTGCCTTTTAAAATGTCACGACCTTTTTGTTCGCAGTTTCGGTTAAAATGGAATAAAGTTAAACCCCAGTGGAAGTCTGCTGTACACAATCTGCTATGCAGAAGCAATATTTACTGTACATTACAAACTACAGCGTAAGATCGAGCCTCATCACTGGTCAGCCCATAGATATGCACTTTCCTGTGATGGTGTGTGTGTGTACACGCACTGGCCCCCTCTATATACTAGCAAGCTGAAAATAAGGTGTATTTCCTAAATGGTTCAAAAATGAGAACAATGATATTTTAAGCAATGCAAAGTCCATTTTCATTCATGCAAGGTAGAAGAAGTTTCTACTGAGTCTCTAGGAACTACTGCAGAATCTGCTTTAAGGGCTGGCATTTTGTTTACAGTTTTCCACGTCAGGCTTCTTACAGCCCAGCCAATCGGTGCCCTTTTCAGGGCTGTTAATTTATAAGAAAGAATAGAAGTGGTCTCCCCTGTCAAAAAAAAAAAAAAGAAAAAATGTAAGTCATGGTTTTAACTCTGAAATCTTCAGCTACTGCCCCAGCCCAGACATTTTCTGGGTGGAAACACACATTCTGTACGTGGAAGGGAGAATATTTTCAGCCTACTTTGGATTCATCACCACAGAAATTTCTGGGTTATAGGGGTACAGAATTCCATATTTTGCACTGGAAAATGTTCTGATCTGGATAAGTGAAGAGTTTACGGCTGATCAAATCAGGCATTGCTTAGTGTGCCACATGCCATTCTGCCAACAAAAGGAAAAAGGTATAGGAAAAAAAAAATCAAAGTATTTCAATGCATGGATAAAGAAAAAGAAAGTCAGCAAATAGTAAAGCCAAAGCCTACCAGTGGCTCACATTCTCATTTCCTAGTAGCCACTCGCAACATAAAAACTGAATGTTATAAAATGTTACATGAGGAAATACTGAACAACAGGTGAACTAGCTACAGTGGCAGAATAAACTGGATGAACCATTGTTTCAAAAAAAAAAAAAAACACGATAAGGCCAGGTGAATGAAAATGACAAAAAAAATACAGACAGACCCTCAACATCCCCATGGGAAATTTATTTCTTCTGTTTCCACAGTTCATCAACAGTTCCAAGCAGATAAATCCTGACCAGCCTCCAAACCATCACCCAACTGCAGCAAATCTCGAGCACAAGACAATTTCTCGAGGCACCCACTGTACCTCATCCAATGGAAAAAAAAACAGGAAGCGATTCTCTTTCAACACCACTGCACCTCATCCAATAGGAAAAAAACAGGAAGCGATTCTCTTTCAACACCACTGCACCTCATCCAATAGGAAAAAAAACAGGAAGCGATTCTCTTTCAACACCACTGTACCTCATCCAATGGAAAAAAAACAGGAAGCGATTCTCTTTCAACACCACTGTACCTCATCCAATAGGAAAAATAGGAAGCGATTCTCTTTCAACACCACTGTACCTCATACAATGGGAAAAACAGGAAGCGATTCTCTTTCAACGTCACTGTACCTTATCCATGGGAAAAACAGGAAACGATTCTCTTTCAACATCGTATCTCCATAGCTGCCTGTATGTACACCCCAGCTGATCCCACTTTCGATGGACCATGAGGCTGATGATGAACATGAGTGGCCATGGTGGTGATTCATTATGACTGGGGTAAACAGTGGACTTGGTGCTACAGCATCCACAACAACCTGAATGAAGATCGACTGCATTCACTATGAGAAGACCAAAGGTGACACAACCACTCATAACACAGATGCCATGGATCGCATTTACAGAATAGTCGGAGGTAACAAAACCAAAGACAAGAAAAAGATCTGGTTCTAAACGCTGCACTGTGAACTGTGACAGATGGCACCGAGGGAACTTTTGGCTGATGACACTTTCATGCATCAGCTCAAGTTTCTGAACCATCAGGTCTCTACCTCAACTTTTTACACAAGAGCCTTCTCCCCACCTTTCGTTTCAGACGGCTGGTAAGGCAGTGCCTCTGGGAACCAGGGTCTGCTTTCTACAGCATCAAAGACTGCTTGGGAAAGGGAAAGGGAGAACATAGCCTGCAGTTCCACACCTGATTCTGTTTAAGTAGGTCCTTGACCAACATCATGGTGAAGAAGCACAGAGTCTGAGGATGGCAGCCGGAATGACATGGACCTGGCTGAAGAGGTCAGCCCAGAACCGAGTCCCATGGAGGAATGTTGCAGCAGGTGTTCCTCAAGGCATGTCAAGGCATAAGTCAGGGTTAAACAATTCGAGTAACATTGGTGAAGAGTTCTCTCTAACTCTCCTGTGTGCCTTTGAGTTTGCAAGTGTGTGTGTGCTCCCTCCTCTCTAGTTCAGTTTAGATGCACAAAATCAGACTCTTCAGTCTACAAAGCCATAGCAGGTTCTGGTTTCAGGTCAATTTAATTCAGTCAGTGGAGCAAGCTCTCTCTTTTATCTCAAGTGCCTTGGAATGTCTCTGAGCTCTGGCCAGAACCAGGTTAAGTTACTTCCCATAAAAAATGGCTCCTTCCATACAAAGCAGACTAAAACAAGAAGTGAGGTGTGTGCATATTCTGTGTCTAGACATACGCCACGTGTCTCCAGGTGACAGGCACACAGGGGTGTTCCATCAATGACCTTTACCATCTAGTCACATTAGCCCAAGTCCTCGGCTACACAGACATCAGTGCATGCATGAACCTCCACATAAGAAGAAATCAAGGGTGCAAAGGATTCCAAATGTGATTTACCATCACAGTTTGCAAATATGAAACTTTCCGTTGATGATAATGAAACACAGCTATGAAAATGGGCAGCAAATAACAACAGTGTTGTAAGTCAGCAACTGGTCTCTACCAGGAAAGGCATGGTTATTTTCATAAATATCAGCGCAAAAACAGAATGGGAAGCGCTACAAATGACAAAGAACGAAAAATGTAAAAAAACGATCTTTAAAGGACAAATCTAACCAACCACCACTTAGGGGAAACAACATGAACAAACCCAGCTGGTGTGAGTGTTTGCAGGGAAAATCTGCCCTCCTCACAAAACAATATCAATGGTCACACCCTTCCTTTACAGGTAAACAACTTCGTGTACAGGCATACAACACTGTACTTAGGTCAGAAGACGTGTGGATCACAAACTCATACCATTCTCACTCCCCCACCCCTCACCCTCTCCCTCCTTTTTTTTTTGTTTGATAGGTCCCTTTTTGTTTTGTTTTCAAAGAAAAGTATTTTTGTTGAGGTTTGAAAACCATGGAAAACACTTCAAAGAAAAACAGAAATGAAATAATGGCAACTGGCAGTCGTGATTAATTGTTACCAGCAGGAATCCATGGCAGTGATCCAATGACGCGTCACGGGGTTCCAGTCATGGCCTCTCGATATGATCCACTGTTACAACACCAACACAAGTCATCATGGCAGGAACGGTTACGTAACATCCTGGTCAGTATTTGAATCTCCCTCGTTGTTGTGACCCACTTCAAGAACGTAGGTTCTATGTGTTAAACCTGACTCTCTTGGGGAAGCAAAATAAGTAGTTCTGTTGGGGGGGGGGGGGGGGGGGGAGCGTTTGGGGGAAGGATGCCACTCTTTCCCTCCCTGTGTCATGGCTTCCTACGGTGAAGCACTGTTTGGTGAAAAGACAAAGCACGTCACGTATGCATAGCATAACACATTCAAACCTGTAGGTCAAACCTGTAGGTTAAACCTGTTAAACTCGTGGAAAGCTAAGTACGCAAAAGTTAATTGTATTTGCAATCTAAACTGTCAATTCATCACTTACTACTAGAAAGCCCAATTTTGCTCGCCAGATACCGAATGAATAATATGGATTTTTTTTTCTGAAGTATGATAACACAAGGGACGTTTTGAATGATGAAGAAATTGACATTATCTTAATTGCAGAAGTTATTCTATCCACACCTATTGGAAGATTACTTTGAAGTTTCATTTCAAATTTCTTATTTTTGAAAGGCGGGGAGGGGGGGGGGGGGGGGGGGGGGGGGGAACCTTTGCACGGTGTCTAAAATCACTATTGTTGTGAACAGACATTAAATTAAATATTCATTCATTCAAACCTGTAGATCAGGAACAAACTACGCCCTCTTTTTTTTTTTCCCTTCCTTTTTCCATCATTCTCTTCTGTATTTTTTTCTGACAAAAATCTTAAAGAACTTATAATTTGTATTCATGGTTCAAACTGATCAGATAAAAAAATGAAAACAGAAAAATTTTTAAAAGTCCTAAAAATCTGTTGTTTGTTAATGTAATCTACATACAGCACCAAGCTTTAAGATCAATGCTTCTGACTTGGTTCTTTTCATTTCCCCCTTCACAATTTTTACATTTTGTAGAGCAGGCATCCTGTATTAGTCTTACCTACATCCAAAAAAAAAACTATCACGCTAAGTGCATCCTACTTATAAATCATGACATTATCAAACAGAAGCCACAGAATGTTACATGCTAAACTGAGCATACAAAGCAGCATGGTCTGTGTTTCCAGTGAGACATACCTTTTTGCCCAGAAGACCTTTCAAAGCTATTGCATCCACAACCTCATGTCATGACCATCCGTACACTCACAACAAGGGTTTTGGGAGCCAGCATCATCAACAGCCAGTGAACCGCCACCGATGACAAGGCAACGTACGACTATGCCTCGCTTAAAAACCACATAGCGGCTAAACCTGGGCAGGCCTGCCTTCAAATGTTAACAAAGTAAAAGCATAATTTCCGATTGGTCTATCTGAATGCCACTTGGTCTCTGGGATGTGTGCAAAAGGGCTGAAGAATTACAGGAAATCGAAAATCAGTCAGGTGGACATTCCTGATAATTTTTGTGCACCAGCTGGGGCAATCAGTGGTGCAAGGGCAAAACTTTGTATGCGGCATTTTATTGTGTGTCATGCCTTCAATAAAACACTTCCAACATACCCTGTGCTCTCATTCTTATCTGTGCCTTGGGTCGGAGGTTGTTTCAAACGCTCTTCGGTGGCTCTCAAACAGCAGTCACATATGAACAATTGTTTTCAATGAGTATATCTATATATGCACGAAGATGCATAAAATGTTATGACTCGCCCTCACATTTTCTCTCATATTTTCAATCATTATTTCTTCATTCAAAACATTCCCCTTGAAACATGGTATTCGATTTCTTAATCAATGTACTTTGTAACACAACACTTAAAAAATTCAATTAAAAAAAAAAGAGAAAAGCCCAGTATATACACACAACAGCACAGCAACTTAAGGTAACAATGTAATGCACACAAAACGACGACGAACCAACAGACCAAACAAAAACCCAACAGACTTTCTTACAGTAATAAAACAACTATGGTCCGCAAAGCAGCCTACAAAAATCCTCTATCCCCTGGTGGAGTATCTCAATGTTACTGCTGTTTTGGTCGGGGAGGGACTGGAGATGATCCTCTTGCGCTGCTTCAACATGTGTCCGTACAGCTGGGGAAACACTGAAACAAAGTACAGTACCGTATCGTATAACAAAATACAGCATGTGAAACAAAGTACCACATTGTGTCAACAAAACACAGCATGTGTCCGTACAGCTGGGAAACACTGAAACAAAGTACCGCATCGTGTCACAAAAACACAGCATGTGAAACAAAGTACCACATCGTGTCAAACAAAACACAGCATGTGAAACAAAGTACCACATCATGTCAACAAAACACAGCATGTGAAACAAAGTACCACATCGTGTCAACAAAACACAGCATGTGTCCGTACAGCTGCTGGGAAACACTGAAAAAACAAAGTACCGCATCGTGTCAACAAAACACAGCATGTGAAACAAAGTACCACATCGTGTCAACAAAAACACAGCATGTGAAACAAAGTACCACATCGTGTCAACAAAACACAGCATGTGTCCGTACAGCTGGGGAAACACTGAAACAAAGTAGCGCATCATGTCAACAAAACACAGCATGTGAAACAAAGTAGCGCATCGTGTCAACAGAACACAGCATCTGAGGAAACACTGAAACAAAAGTACCGCATCGTGTCAACAAAAACACAGCATGTGAAACAAAGGAGCGCATCATGTCAACAAAATACAGCATGTGAAACAAAGTAAGCGCATCGTGTCAACAAAACACAGCATGTGAAACAAAGTACCACATCGTGTCAACAGAAACACAGCATCTGAGGAAACACACTAAAACAAAGTACTGTATTGTGTCAACAAAACACAGTATGTGAAACAAAGTAGCGCATCGTGTCAACAAAACACAGCATGTGTCCGTACAGCTGGGGGGGAAACACTGAAACAAAGTACTGCATCGTGTCAACAAAACCACAGCATGTGAAACAAAGTACCACATCATGTCAACAAAAAACACAGCATCTGAGGAAAACACTGAAACAAAGTACCGCATCATGTCAACAACAAAACACAGCATCTGTGGAAACACTGAAACAAAGTACCACACCATGTCAACAAAACACAGCATCTGAGGAAACACTGAAACAAAGTACCGCATCGTGTCAATAAAACACAGCATCTGAGGAAACACTGAAACAAAGTACCACATCGTGTCAATAAAACACAGCATCTGAGGAAACACTGAAACCAAGTACCACATTGTGTCAACAAAACACAACATCTGGGGAAACACTGAAACAAAGTACCACATTGTGTCAACACAAAACACAACATCTGGGGAAACACTGAAACAAAGTAGCACATCATGTCAACAAAACATAGCATGTGTCCGTACAGCTGGGTAAACACTGGAACAAAGTACCGCATCGTGTCAAACAAAACAGGTGTCCATACATCTGGGGAAACACTAAAACAAAGTACCGCATCATGTCAACAACTCACAGCATGTGAAAAACAAAGCACCGCATCATGTCAACGAAACACAGCATGCCTCCATACAGCTGGGAAAACATTAAAACAAAGTACCGCATGGCATCAACAAAACCTCACACCAAAACAGCATCAAGGATTTCTGCGCGCCGGCCACAGTAAAAACCACCAGGACAAGCTGCAGAAAAAAGAACTCTGATGGTTTGAAATGAAACAGGTGGATGAGGAGTTTGCCCAGCAAGAGCAGAGCAGGATGAAATGGGCGAGTCTTCCTGCAAGACAGGCGACAAACTGGTTTGAAGCTGTCAAGCAAGCCGAAGCGATCTGCTCCTCAAGGGAGGCGTGACGCCACACTGCGGGAGCTTGGGGATGATGCACAGTTTAGCTCCTGTAAAGTTTTCCTTTGCTAAGCCGGGAAATGTCCACGCTGAGTAGGATTAAGGCATCAGTTTGGTCAGGTTAGCGTGGCATTCTCATTTTCTGCGGCAATACTCTGGAATTTGCTGCCTTTCCAACTACATAATGCCCCTTCCTTTCCGGACTTTCAGGTTCGCGCTTAAAACTTATCCGCGCATAAATGCCAGTTGCAGAATACCGCCTGAAAGTTTTACTAAATTGTTACCTGTCACTTGCACACTTGCAGAATACCGCCTGAAAGTTTTACTAAATTGTTACCTGTCACTTGCACACTTTGCTTGTGTACGAATGAGCTGTTCACCGTATTATACAGTGTATGTATCTATATATGTGACACTGTTTGCCAGTGTGTGTGTGTGTGTGTGTGTGTGTGTGTGTGTGCCTAAATTCTGTGAAAGCATAGTTAAAAAAAAAATGTGTCCCCAAATCCATTAACAATGAGGAATACATGGCCAAAATTCCATGGAAAAACACAGAAAAAATGTCACAGATCACATACAGAATGAGGAACACATACTCCCAGATCTATGAAAGAATAAGCAGAAACAGATTCCAAAGTCCAGGAAAACGTGAGGAAAACACGTCCCACATTCCAAGTTTCCACACACACACACACACACACACACACACACACACACGCACACACACACGCACACACACACACACACACACACACGCCCAATCCCCAGGAGGTACGTTCACCTGGCAAGTACGAAGCAATGATGACCCAGAGGTAGTAGTAGTAGTTGAAGGAGACGTGAAGTGGTTGGGGAGGGACAGGGAGTACATCTGTGATTCTTTGACGTGAGGCAGAGCCTGGTAGATGGTCATTACCTCTCCCTGCACGGCAGGTCACGTCACAGCCTTTTTATTATTATTATCATTATTATTATCATTATCATCATTACTATTACTATTATTATTATTATCATTATGAATACTTATACTTACAGCGCCTATCCTCCGCTAGAGACCAAGCTCTATGCTCTTTACAATCCACACTCGTTTACACAACGGCCTGCCTACCTGGGTAGTGCCGGCTGAAGAGCTGCCAGCTGGTGCTTCATTCAGTTGTTTCCTGTGTCATCCAGTCAATATCCTTCAATATCGTTCACTCAATTTCCCTACTTCCTTCCTTCTTTCCATTTCTCACGCAGGGTGCACGCTATGTGTAACGTGTCATCCGTACCAACAGCCAACTGGCCTTCTCTTCTGAGAGTTGGTGACGGGATTTGATGTGTGTGCAAGATGCTATACGCCTTTGAAGTACCCTTTGAAGCCTGAACTCATGAAGGAAAAAAAAAATCACAAAAAGGGAAAGAATACTTAGTCTACAATTTCTGAGAAGTCTCATCACACAGTACTAAATGGCTGTAGAGATTGGAGGTTTGCACAACATTTGATTAATTCCATCAGACTGGAAAGATTTGTCCCCCCCCCCCCCCCCCCCCCCCCCCCCCTTCCCCCCGAAGCCAAAAAACTTTCAGTCAATGAGCAACTGATCAATGCAAACGCTTGCTCCATGGAAACAGTTTGGTCTTGACTCTTCAGTATCAAAGGACCGTATATCCAATATCATGACAATGCCCTTCCTTTAGACAGGTACGCGTGCAAAAAGTTTGGCATTTTAAAAAAAAATCCTCTTTTCAGTTTAATCTATACCCCAGTAAATTCAAGCTGGAAGTATGACTACTCCTTAGTTTTCCTAGGATCGGATATAAATACACCTTACTCTGCCATGAATCTGAAACACCGATACATGCAAATAAGCACTTTAAGATTTCAAAATGCAGTGCAGGTATGTTTCAGTTGAACCTAAATTAGTAAGATTCCATCTTCTATGATCATTGGGGGAAAACTACATCTGACTTTTCACTCTTTTTTGTGTGAACAAGGAAGTGATTACTGAATCAAAAAACAGTTATCTTGAAGCAATCAATATTTTCTTCCCAAGAATTATCCTTGTTGGTGTACCCTGCCAGAACCATTTACTGTTATTACGGTGAAACCTCTGTCAACAACATCTCTGTATAACAGCTTTCTCTTCACAATGGAAAACAAAAAAACCAGATCAAAACCACTTTGAGTCAGATCATAACCAGCACACTGAAACAACAAACTTTTACTCTTAAAAAAAATGATTTCTTCCTGTCACTGACAGCTGACCTGAAGCTCTCTGAAGACCTTTACCACCAAACTTGGTCAATAAACTGCCACAGATCAATTTCTACGCAGGACATTTCTTACATGAAATTTATTTTCCTGTGTGGCTTTACTATGATTAATCCAAAACGTAACAGCATTAGCATCGGTCTGAAGTGTTTTCGACAAACAGACCATCTGCATGTTAGCCAGTGAATGATCAGCCATGAAGGCATAACAGGCCGGTATTCATCAATACTTGCACGTGCATGTGTCTGCATGCTCACGTGTATCAGACAACCTAACTCTCTGTAAAGACCACAGGTTGTGCTAATGAGATTTTAATCACGTTACATTCAACCGATTTCATTTTTTCCCTACATCTGGATATAATCGACACATTATACACTGAATGGGTTTCCCCCACCTGAGATGCAGAAAAAAAGATGAACACCATCTATGAAAACACACACACACACACACACACACACACACACACACACTCCTGTAATTCTGATAGAAAATAGCTGGGACACAGTCTATCAAGAACAAATGTTTTGAAAAAGATATCCCTCACCTTCCCTTACAATGAAAAAAAAGAAAACAAAATCTTCTGCACACATAAACACCCATTCTCTATCGACATTTACAGAATCTGCTTTTGGAACATTACCTACTAATTACAAAAGGCACAAAGCTGAATTTTCTTACAAGACTGTATGCAGATTAACAGATAAATCATGTAATTGTTCCAAAGATTACTGGTGGTGGATCGAAACTATATAACTATCTGATAATGACTCATGACAAGTCACATTGTGCCATCATTAACATCAAAACAACTCTCCCCAAAACCATGCACGTCCTGACCACATTACAACTTTTAATTATTGCAATGGCCAACACTGAATACACACACATCAGCCAACAGTGCGGGCACACACACACACACACACACACACACACACACACACACACACACACACACACAAAACATACACATACACACACACACACACAAACAATCAGGTAACAGGATAAACACACACAAAAAAACACCAGCCAACAATACACACACACACACACACACACACACACACACACATGCACACACACACACACACACACACACACACACAAACACAATCAGGTAACAGGATAATCACACACAAAAACACACCAGCCAACAATACATACAAACACACACTATCCATGCGCACACACACACACACACACACACACACACACACACACACACACACACACACACACACACACACACACAAACCAGGACTGCAGGCAACTTCATAAAACAGTGACAAAACAAAGCAAATAGGAAAAAAAAAAAAGCAAAATGATAAAACACAACCCATAACTTAGCGCACCATTCACAGACCATCACAACAACCAACGACAATGCACACACTGCACAGCCAGCCACAAGGAAATCAAACTACAGAACACTTACCATGACCCCAATGGGATAGAGGATGATAAAGAAGGTGTACCTGCAAAAACACAGATAATTCAATAAAAAAAAAAAAAAAAATCATAATAATAAGCCACACACCTCAACTCGTGTCTGCCTCTTCTTGTCAATCTCAGCTTATCCCTCTCTCAAATTTCCATCCAAAGTGTGTCTCATCATCTTTCCTCCTCCTCCTCCTTTCTCTCTCTCTCTCTCTCTCTCTCTCTCTCTCTCTCTCTCTCTCTTTTCTGTTTTACCCTCTTCTTGTTGTTACAGACCACCATGTTTTACTGTCATGGCCCTCTAGCCATATCTCATAATAGCATTTTTTCTTTTTTTTTTGCCACTTACCATCATTTTTCGACACTCTACCACTCTCCTGGCAGCAGCAGGCGACTAGCCAAAGAGACCAGTCACCTTCAGGAACAGATGACCCTGATTCAGAACAACACACAGAAGGCAGAACAGGATGCCATACTTCTTTTTCTTCTTCATTCACTCAGACAGGAACCCCAGAGGCACTGACGAAGGCTGCTGTAGGGCGGAGGCCCTCTGGTGATCCATGAAGCTTTTCCCTCATCGGTGTGTGTTGGCAGGCCAGGTCTCTGCCCTCAGCTTTTCATGTGTGGGACAGTCCTGCAGGAAGTGTTCCACTGTCATTGGGGCTGTACTGCATGGGCAACCTGAAGACTCGCCAATGTGGAATTTTGTGTGAACATGCGATGTCTCAGTCTGGAGTGCCCTGTCCTCAGTCTCACAATGCTCACTTGGGTCTGATCTGGGCAGCAGGTAGTATGCGCCCTTCTTGTTGAAATCTGGGTGCTGCTCAAGCCATCTTATTTTTTGCTTCTTGATAATACTTTTGATCTCTTCAAAGGACACTTCCTGTTCCAGTTGGGGCTGCTGTCCTCCTTCCTTTGCCAGTTGGTCAGCTTCCTCATTGCCATAGATACTGCAGCGTGAGGGTATCCACAGTGGATGACGGTATTCACAGTGGACTGCTGCAGAATGGCCAGGGTAGAGACAAGGGTGCCGAGTTCCTTGTTTCGAGGCAGCCTGCAGTACCTGATAAAGCATCAGAGAAGATGGACGACTTTGGGATGCACTGACCCTCTATTCTCATGGGATGCCATACGACTCCTGGGCACAGCAGACCAGGTCACCATCAGGGTTGGCCAGACACAACAGCCGTACTCACCGCCGCAAGCTGAAAATGGCCATCCCCCTTTACTGGCAGTGCAGACAGGGGGAGCAGACAGCCCAGAACACCCTACAGGACGGCCTGCCCACTCCCTGCAGACGTGACAGACAGGTTCTGGCCTGACAGGGTGGCCATATACCGGAAGCTGTGGTGCCTGGGTGGTGCCTGCCTGGGAAGAAACTTCAGACATCAGCAAAGTTTAGTTCATAAGGAACGTAACTATGAGGGGGGCCATGAATGACAAACAGAAAGTAGAAGTGTTACTGAAACGCAAAAAAAAAATGTTCAGCTAAAGGTCTTGTCACACAAAAGCAACTCTTCCTGAAGGAAAAAACTACATGGGATTGTCGCTCAATCGTCAACCTATTTGCCCCGTCATGGAAACGCCTCTTGGTGAGACTTATGTCAACCTGTCCCCCTCTCACTGTGCTAGCCTGACTAGTCACTGAGTTTTAAGTCCCACCTAAATTAGCATTACCACAGATGACATGTGATGTCATCTTTCGGAACTACAGACAAAATGGAGGAGACAGCTAGTACACAAGACATCAGGAAGCTAGTGAGCAGCAGCACGCATAAAGGCTGGGAGCTGAAAAGTATTGGGGAAAAAGCAAGTACAGGCTGCCAGTAAGCCGCAAAGACTGTCACTGCTTGCTTTTCAAACTTCAGCCGCAAGTAGGACAAGGTCCGATTTTGTCGCAGGCAAACCAACCCCTCTTGACTGACCTTTGCCACAAAGAAGAAGAAACATCACTGGTGTTACAGGTATAAAACGCTTTGAGATATTCAGTGAAGGGGGTACAAATGACCCACGACCAAAAAAAGGGCATGCAATGCCTACGCAGACTTTTTCAAATCAACGTATCCAGGATGTCGCCATAGTGGTGATTCTTACCTAATTACGATGGATTTTTTTTTTTTTCCAGCTGAAATATGCTGATGTGTTTGTAACCCATGACTATGGCATCAAAAACTGTTGAGTTTTTGTTGAACATCATTTTTCTGTACTTCTCCTTGACAAGTCTTGTCTTATGTGAAAACAAATTAACGAAGGGCACAAATATGTCTCTTGTCTATAGGACACAAGATTAAAGTGGCTTAACAAGTAACAAACCTATAGTATGTAAACTTCTAATCAAAACAGTTTGTCTCAAAAAGAGAGAGAGAGAGAGAAAGAGAGAGAGAGAGAATGAGAAGAGAGACAGAGAGAGAATGACAGAACGAAAAGTATCAAAAGGAAAGATGTGTCAAAAGGGAAAGTACCTGCACCACTTGAGGCAGTAGGGGACATAACCAACGAGGAGAAGAAGTAAAAGGAGTAGCGGATGATCTCTGTAATTGTCCACGCCATCAGGAAGTAGACAATGAAGTTACTGGTCTGCACCTGTGAGCAAATAAAGCGGCACAAAAACAGGCAATAGCACGTTAATGACCTGTGTCAGCATAACATGTGTATGTAAGGAGCCCCATGCACAGTGCACAGTGTCTATCAGTGACGTTTATTTCTCTCATTCACCCACTCCCCTGCAAGAGAGTTGTAAGGACAGGTCCTTACCCAAACCCCATCCCACTTCCACCCCTTGGAAAAATTGCCAAACACAGCACTGACACAAGTCGACACATCAGCTACAACTGATGTAGGTTTTCTTTCCATTCTTTGCCCTTTCACTTTCTTGCTCGTTTTAAATTAGGGGGAAAAAAATGTTAAATAAAGCTGAAATTTTCCGCTAGGTCTTAAATCCAGAGACATTTGAAAAAGAAAATTAGGCCACTATGCCAGTGTAACTCCATCTCATGCCCCTCCAAACCGCAATGAGATGAACTGAACCGAGACACACTCTTGAGACAACCCCCTATAGCAGGAAGATGCTCTTCTTCCATCTTCCTCCCCTACCAGCACCCCCCCCCCCCACCCCCCACCACACCTTTCTACACAAATTGAACCAGCACATTCCACTTTTCATCAGGTTTGTACATGTGACTTATGAGTTGTGTGCTCTAATCGAACATGACAGTCATACAGGACAGAGCAGTCAGAGTGCCCAGAGTGACAAGACATAATAATAATAATAATAATAATAATGAACAAAGTGTGACTAAAAGCATAAACTACACAATAAACATGATGACAAGCTCCCGAACGCCACTACCCTTCTGCAAGCCCACACTCACACACACGAAAAAAAAAAAGACAATATATCTCCCCTCCCATATCCTCTCTCTCCTTCCTCCACACAGACATCCCTCAAATCTTTCATGCATAACTCAAGCTGAAGGACCCTACCCTCTAACCCTTCCTTTCCCCCCCTCAACCGCTTCATTCCCCGTAACTCCAGTCAGACACTTATGAGTAGTCAACCAGGGTGGGACAGACACAGTGCTCAATGCGACTGACAGAGAGCAGCCTGCACATGCCTCCCCCACCCCCCAACCATCTTCCTCCACCCGCAGCAAAAAGACCCTCTCCTTCCCCCTTCTTCCCCTACTGCACAGGGATACCTGGGTCTCTCCCAGAACAAACTGTATTTATATCCCGTTCTGGAAGTTCTGTGCGAGTCATCGCTCCTTCCTATCACTCTCGTTGACGATGCCTCTTTTCTTTTAAGGATTGTTTTGGCCTTTCTTTTGCCTAATGTTTTTTGTGCCATTGCAGCCGATGCTCCTGTCTTTTGTTTTTTTTTTGGAAAGTACAGATTTTTTTTTTCTCTGGTCACAGTTCATAACATGCCTACTTTTTCCTTTCTGATATGGCCGCTAGGTAGTGAACCTGTATACATGGTCCCAAGTGAACATAGCTGTAGATTCTGCAGCACATATGGCTCTTTTTCTTTTTCTTTCATTTAAATGCACTTTTTTTCACTCATTTTTGTAAACTGGGGGCAACAAATTAAGTGCAATGGCCGGCGTCTTCAGCACAGTCAAGTGTTCTTCACCTAAAGATGTTAATGGCTAAACTACCATGCTGGTATAGTCTGTTTCCTTTGCAAGAAGGGATCGTGTATTTTTCAAGACATAGTGACAGCCATGAAAAACACCCAGTGTGGTCGGCTGGGCTACATAATAAAACTAAACTGAATGGCTGGGCTACATAATAAAACTAAACTGAATGGCTGGGCTACATGATAAAACTAAACTGAATGAAACTAAACCCTTCTCCACCCCCAGCCAAACTTATTTGTCTCTAACATGTTATCACAGATGGGGTGGGGAGGGGATCGGGGTGGACGTTGGAGAGTCCGGATGCCCGACACGACGACTGACCTGAGGCACGCTCCAGACCACCCCCCACAGCAGGAAGACCCTGGAGAACACCTGGAAGCCCGTCAGGACCGGGTTGGACTTCACCAGGCCCACCGCGCTGTGCAGGATCTGCACCAAACACACCGCTCTGTCAGGTGGCTCGTCAGCCATCATCATGACATGCACACCACCCTCCTCACTAGCTCACAGTAAAATAGCACATTGAAAAATCTGTATGCCATGGTAAAATTTAGCTTTTTTGGGTAGGTTCAATAAAATGGTTACCTCACTTTATTTCTTGACAGATCTCTCTGATTTTTTGCATGTTTTGTTGTTATACATTTGTCTACAATGTCCTGTCAAAATGACTTGATTATGTTGATAATAAGTATATTAGAAATTGACATAATTATAAAAAGTTTACAAAAAATAACAGTTTTCGAGTATACACAAACACACTGCGCCAAATAGAATGAATCAAAACACTGTAAAAGTGGTCTTGCTGTTTATTCAGCATCAGCACTAACACATCACAGTCATATAAATCCCAAGGAATCTTGTTCTTGATGATAATCTGCTCATAACTGGGGGTACTATTATTTAGGTAAAAAGGGGCATAATCATGCTTTTCATGGTATGTTCACTAACATCTCTATTACTCATCCATTTATTGAGTATTTGTTATTTTTTTTTGTGGATTACTTCTTATACCCTTGTCTACAATTTCACATCATTTTAACTTTATTTTGGGTGTAATAATAATGATGGTTCACACTAATAACATATGATAAAACAGTTTTGTTTTGTTTTCAATTTGAGAGTTTTACAACAATTCACCACATAAAAGCCCACTAAACACAGCAAATACCTTTTGGTGTTTGCTCAACAATATCACAAACACCTGGGATTCATATTGTTGTCAATAAATGTCCCTCTGTGTAACAATCTGTATGTTACTGGGGGTACCCCAATTCTACTAGAAAGGGGCATAATTTTACTGTTTGGGGTAGGTTCAGTACCTCAATCCCTGTTTATTTATTTGTTGACATATGACTTAGATTTTATGGCTTCTCTTTCCTTATACCCCAAGCTATGATGCTGTATAATAATAATATGTAGTATTGTTGGCCATTAGGGGATGGACAGGGATATAATGAATGGTGGTTTTACAAAAAGAACAATTTTCAAGTATACAAATACAAATTGCACCATATAAAATCAGTGAAAACAATGAAAAAGTGGTGTGACTAATTATTCAACATCAGCACTAACACACATCACAGTCATATAAATCCCAAGGAATCTTGTTCTTGGTGATAATCTGCTCATAATTGGGGGTACTACTTTTTTTAGGTAAAAAGGGGCATAATCATGCTTTTCACGGTATGTTCACTAACATCTATATTACACATCCATTTGTTGATTTATTTGTTAGTTTTTTTGTGGATTACTTCCTTATACCATTGTCTACAATTTCATTTCATTCTAATTTGATTTTGGGGGTGATAATGATGGTTCACACTAATAATATATGATAAACCTGTTTTTGTTTTGTTTTCAGTTTGAGAGTTTTACAACAATTCATCACATAAAAGCCCACTAAACACAGCAAAAATACCTTGTGGTGTTTGCTCTCAACAACATTACAAACACCTGGGATTCATATTGTTGTCAGTAATTGTCCCTCTGTGTAACAATCTGTATGTTACTGGGGGGTACCCAATTCTACTAGAAAGGGGCATAATTTTACTATTTGGGGTAGGGTTCAATACCTCAATGACTGCTTATCTATTTGTTGACATATGACTTAGATTTTATGGCTTCTCTTTCCTTTTACCCCAAGCTATGATGCTATATAATATAATCTAGTTTTGTTGGCCATTAGGGGATGGACAGGGATGTACCAATGGTGGTTTTACAAAAAAGAACAGTTTCTGCACATATACACATGTTACAACACATAAGACCTGTAAAACACTGACAAGAAGTTCTTTTAGTGTTTACTCAGCATCACTGTAAGTATACAGTGTGGTCCAAATTGTTATAGTATAGTACTCCTTGGTAAATGTTCAAAATGACAATCATGGGGGAAAAAAGTCTGAAGAAAAAAAATAAACAATTGTCTGTTGAAAAAAAAAAAAAAAAAAAAAAACACACACAGAGAAAATACTGTAGAAACTGAAGAAGAATCTGAAATACAGAATAAAAGTTTCAAGATAAGTAAACAGACCCACAACTGGGCACACACACACACACACACACACACACACACACACACACACACACACACACACACACACACACAGTAAGCAGACCCACACTTGGCACACACACACACACACACACACACACACACACACACACACACAACAATTTACACACACACACACACACACACACACACACACACATACACACACACACACACACGCATGCACGCACACACACACACACACACACACACACAGCACACCCACAACACACACACACACACACACACACACACACACACACACACACACACACACACACACACACACACACACACACACACACACACACACACACACACACACACACACACACACACACACACACACACACACACACACACACACACACACACACACAAACACACACTAACAGTGCACACACACACATGAATGTATCAAACACACACAATGTAAAAAACACCAAAAAAAAAAAAAAAAAAAAAAAACTGCTGTGGATGAGTGCTTCTGTGCTTTACAAAATGAACAAACTTATATGGAAAACTTGCATACAGAAATAAACAATGCTTAGGCACACACATGTGCAAGCGCGTGCACACACACACACACACACACACACACACACACACACACACACACACACACACACACACACACACACACACACACACACATACACACACACACGAGAGTCCCACCTATCCATACAGTCATTATTTGCCATAATTATGTGATTTCAGTAGGAAATATGTGAAAGAAGCGAAATACAGAAAAAATAAATAGTGGAAGAATGAAGAATCAAGTAGTAACAAACAAAAATGGAAAAAAAAAAAAAAAAAAAAAAAAAAAGAAAAAAAAAAACAGAGCTACTTGCCTGAATCCAGTTTCTGGTCATGAAGGAACTGAAGACTGGAGCTCTGTGCAGCCTAAAATTGGCACAGTTGATTTTTGACTAGTATTCCCAATGAAAACACCACCAAGGCTGGGACTGACCACGCCCCATGCCACCCCCCCGGCCGCTTCCACAGGACCCTCGCCGTTGTCCTAGCCCCTACCATGTCCACTACCCTCTCCGGTCATGATAGGAGTGCGTGCAGTGCTCGTTGATGGCACGGGTTCGGCTATTTCCGCTTCGTCACCCTCGCTCGCGGCGTTGTACTCACAGCTGTCATGTGCAACGAACAATGAGGCCACGTCATCACCAGCACGTGTCTCCGATAAAAGTGAATGGTGCTGATTCCCATCCCTCTCCTCCTCATCGCTAGTATCAGGATCCGATCCTCAAAGGTCTTCTTCATCACTTTCTTTAGAATTTTTTATCGTCATCTAAAACATCAAGCGCAGTGTAACGCTTTGAAAACGGGAGGCGTCGACGAAGCGCTCAGTTGAGCTGCCATCTTGAATATGCTTATCAGCTGTAACCTCTCAATGTGACACACAATCTCCATGATATGACACACACAAATCATTTATGAAAAGACACAAAAATCTTCCCCGATGTAACACAGAAATAATGAATGTTACACACAAACTGATGCGACTCAGAAATCATATATTATGTGACAGACAAAACATTTCATGTGTAATATTCAAAATCACCATGATGTGATGCAGAAATTATTCATCACGGTTAATTAAGTCTGTGGTTTGCATCTATTCATAATACAGTCCTCAATAGCAGAAGGGTGTAGAAATGTGTAATCTGCTTTATTTCACACACGCGCAGATACACACACACACAGACACACACACAGACACACACACACACAAACACACACACACACACACACACACACACACACACAGAGCACACCACAGCTGCCAATCATCTAGAGTCAAAAAAACAAGAAGTAGGGCGATGCAGAGCAAAATCTGGCTACTAACAGAAACCATTTTCACTTCTGATAAGCGCTCACAGAGCAAGCAGTTTTCCACCACCAGAAATTGCTGGCATTTGCGACACTCATATTACTTACATAGAGCAATCTTCTTTCATTCCTTTAAACAAAATGACACCCGATCCTCACCTTTTTCAAAGAAGATGTCCAAGTTCAGGATTTTTGTCAAGTTACAGGTTTCAAAGTGATGATGACAACAGGGAAATTCCTGAGAGATCTGATGGTGGGCTGAAAGCTACATTGAATTACCAGTGCCCTCACCTCTAATACAGCTGCTGTCTGGAAAATCTGCAGAATGAATTCCACATCAGCGTACAGTTTGGTGGGCTGCTTCTCCTGTATCAAGTGCACCACCATTTTCACCATCAGTGCGGTCCACCTACACACAGACACACACACACACACACACGCATTGACTTAAACATAAACCATATGAACACACACAAGCAGGTATGTGCATTCTCTTGCAACGTTTTTTTTTTTTTTTCAATTCATGTAGCTATGAATGTTAGTATGAATGTAAGACTATCTTGAGGTATGACTGAAAAATTAAATGAAGAAAAAAAAAGGCATGCACTGAAGAGTGAAAAAAAAAATCCGTTAGGGACAGACTTTCCCGATGTTGGGGTCATGGTCTTGAAAACCACTGGGCAGACATTTTCCCTATCATTTTTCATACTGATCTTTTTTCTTCTTTAAAGTCATCATTTCTACCAGTCTATCCAATGTAACTTTCTGTACCGTGATATCGTATCATCTGTGATCAGGGACAATATGATTTGAAAGTCTTCTCTTCTGAAACAAATATCACTTTGATTACTTAGATACTGACCAGGCAGAAGCAGATTATCATTAGTTTACAAGTCACATGTTTCTTTGAAGTGTCTACTCTCTTAAACCTCTGCTACAATGCATTATTATCATTAGTTTACAAGTCACACATTTCTTTTGAGTGTCTACTTTCTTAAACCTCTGCTACAATGCATTTTTATCATTAGTTTACAATTTCACACGTTTCTTTTAAGTGTCTGCTCTCTTAAACCTCTGCTACAATGCATTCCCACTGTCAAAAGCTTATTGACAACAGTGAGGGATGGGTGCAAAGATTACCACCAGTCGAATCCATCATACAAAACAAGCGAGTAACCACGTTCAGCCAGGGTCTGGAGAAGAGCAGGCATGACCTGAAACTTCTTTCAACATGCGCAACCCAATTTTGCTGATAGGAAAAGTTGTCATCAAAGAGCGGACTATTCTCCTGAAAAGTGACACACTTTGGAAATCTACTTGCTTTCCTCTGGTCTCCACGCTGAAAAGTTTCTTTACTGAAAACTAACAATGACTTGCCTTTGAGCATGATTATGGTTATTTTAATCCAACAATTTACAGCGTGAAGGTTTAAAAAAATTTTTTAAAAAACATGCATCACTCCCTGTGAAACAACAGACAAGCAAAAAAAAAGGGCAGAGAAACTGGATTCTACATTAATTCTGAACATATTTCAGTTATGTGAGTGCCCCCTCCCCCTTCCTACCACATCAAAAGAGTATACATGCACAGGTCTGCTTTGTACCCTCCCTCATACCCGATTCTCTCCCCCTCCCTCCCCCCCCCTCCCTCCTTGCCCATGGTGACAGACGTTTCTTCTTCAAGTTCATGCCTAGCATCATCATGCTGATGATTCTGAAAATCGACTTGACTGCTGCCAGTTCACACTATTTTAAGCCACAAAGACATAACACATCCATTCTAGCTCAGACTGAATACTAGTTCTTCAGGGCCAGCACCTGATGGACATTGTCAGGCCACTGGCAAGCAGGAGCAGTAGTGTAGTGAACAGAAGGACAGATGGTCATGTTTACCATAGTATAATTTTCAAATTCTGCACTGGGTGCATGAGTACATAATGCTAGTTTGCTTGAGGACAACCTCGTAATGCCCGGTATATACTTGTTCTGTTTTGTTTTTTCAAAGAAAGCCGAGTAACAGTGACTATGACCCATGATCATGGGATAATGCATGAAATAAAACAATGAATGATTGAATGGCAATATCACTGCCTCATTTCTTGAAAACAGACCAACGGGTTTTAATCATAGAAAAAATATAGGTTATGAACGAATGAATGAATGAAACACCCCAAGTTGAAATGAATGAATGATCTGATGAATGAATGACACTCATAAACAGAAATTGTTCTGCCTTTTTCCTTTTCAAGAAACAGAAAGTATTCGTCTTGATTTATGATCATGGGATAACACATGTAATTGAATAAATAAATGAGTGAAGAATGAGTGCATGCATACATGAATGAATGACTGAACGTACAGCCACAATCACTACCAGACAGCTTTCAGAACATGTCACAGCTGAAAGTATACCATTCTGACCGCCACCCCCCCCCCCCCCCCCCCATCCCCGCAACACCAATGCCACTACCTGACATATAGGGTCAGTCTAACTTTACGACAAAGTCCACACTGACAGCCTTTTGTGTAGATCCCCAACCATCCACCTGCCCAGTCAGGCAGGTTTGTCAACAACCCAACCTGTCCAACCACTAGGGCCTACCTGTCTAGCCCCAGTTACTCACACAGCTCTTACACCTGGTTGGGTTATAACTGCCATGCCCCCAGCACTGCTGACCCGTATCCAGTTTCCATGATACAGAAGAGTGAAACATGGAGCATATATAATGTGTCGATCTGTACATACTTTTCACAAATACTAACTAAAAAGGGAAAAAGAGAAAAGATCACCATGAATACCTCTCCCCCCAAAATCTAACTCGCGCGCACACACACACACACACACACACACACACACACACACACACACACACACACACACACTCTCTCTCTCCCTCTCTCAGCCCTCCTTTCTCTCTCTTTCCCTGTCCTGTCACACAAACACACACACACACACTCTCTCTCTCTCTCTCAGCCCTCCTTCTCTCTCTTTCTCTCTCTGTCCACACACACACACACACACACACACACACACACACACACACACACACACACACACACACACACACACACACACACACGCTTGCACACACACGCATGCACATACGCACACACACACTCACACACACACACGTGCACACACACACATGCACGCACACACACACATGCACACACACACACACACACACACACACACACACACACAGAGTCACACACACACACACAAGGAAGAAGGGTGAAAGGGCAATCACAGTGTACAACATGCTTCACCCCTTTACCTCCTTCTCCTCCCCTGAAACCACAACAGACAATTTCATTGTCTGTAACTATGGAAGGACAGGATCAATACCTCACAACCTCAGAGGGGAACAGCCACATACTTAACACCTCCCCAAGCGGAAAAGCTGACAGCTCGTACATATATACCTATAATATTAATAATATCAACATCTGTCTCCATGCTCATTTCCTTTACTTTTTTTCCCCTACCCTCTTGTGTTTAGATTGGATCAATGAAATATGGGACCACATCTGCAACAGGACCGATGCATATCTTGGTATACCTCATCATCTCATGATTGTTCTGGTGTCTGCATCGACTATTGACAACTATTTCTCTTCAATGAAAGCTGCATAAATCTGTGGATTTCATACACATATGCACACACACACACGCACGCACGCACGCAAGACACGCACGCATGCATATATACACACACACTTACGTGCATGCACGCACGCGCACGCACACACACACACACACACACACACACACACACACACACACACACACACACACACACACACACACACACACACACCACACACACACACGAGGAGCTGCTTATCACTCAGCAGACTATGGAGGACAAGTTTATGTGGGTTGAAAGAAAATGAATACCTAAAGTACACAAGAGTGACTTAACTTGTCAAAAAAAAAAGGAAGAAGAAAAAGCCAGAACTATAATGCATTTCAAAAAATAAGATTACAATGACAACCAAAATGCAGATGTGTAAAAGAGGAGAAAAAAAACAAAGTCAAAAGTCCAAATGTGTTGCCCTGCTTCATTCAGACTATCCCATAACCATGGGTATGGGCTTGCTGAGGCACACCAAAGAGTCTTCGTTCTAGTGATCTTTTTTTCAGGTCTGTCTTCCTTGTTTTCAAGTTAAAGCTAGCCCTCGATAGGGTTAGTACACAAATAATCTCATGCAGTTTATATAAAATCAATTCACCCCAACTTACTTTTCCATTACTTAAGGGGGGGGGGGGGGGGGGGGAGGTGATTTGTTTATGAAGGGTAATTTTAAAGGGAATGATTTTTTTCACCCCAATTATACTATGTACGAGTCCTTTAGTCATTTATATTTAACCATTATCAGAAACTGAATAATAGTATAATGGCTACAAATTATGTGTGTTGTGTCTTTGACTTCAGCATAAATACAATTCTAGTCTCTACTACACGCAAATCAAACATTCAGTTTCATTAATGCTTACCTAATCCCTTCTAAATCTATTACGTTCACAAAATAGGAAACTAATAACTTTATTGACTTTAGTGTAATAGAATGTCATGTTCACCTGTTTGCTTTCGAATAATGGAACCACACGTTTCTACAGACCTTAGTACAGTAGTCGAACTTCAAACTAGTCCTATCCTGTTTTTTGGCCTTTGTACAGGGGAACCTCATACTTCTGTTGGGCTTAGTACAGGGAAATCTTATACTTCTGTGGGCATAGCTGCTTGTACAGGGGAACCTCATACTTCTGCTCAGCTTAGTACAGGGGAACCTCATACTTCTGTTGGGCTTAGTACAGGGGAACCTCATACTTCTGCTCCACTTAGTACAGGGGAACCTCATACTTCTGTTGACCTAAGTACAGGGGAACTCCATACTTCTGCTGACTTTTTGGACTAAGGAACCTCAAACTTCTTTTTGCCTTAATACAGAGGAGCCTCATACTTCTGTCAGACTTAGTACAGGGAAACCTCATACTTCTATCGACCAAAGCACAGGGGAACCTCTTCTTCTGTTGGCTTTAGTACAGGGGAACCTCATACTATTTCTGGCCTTCGTACAGGGGAACCTCACACTTCTTCTAGCCTTAGTACAGGGGAACCTCACATTATTTCTGGCCTTAGTACAGGGGAACCTCACACTATTTCTGGCCTTAGTACTGGGAAACCTCACACTATTTCTGGCCTTTGTACAGGGGAACCTCACACTCTGGCCTTTTTCTGGCCTTAGTACAAGGGGAACCTCACACTATTTCTGGCCTTAGTACAGGGGAACCTCACACTATTTCTGGCCTGGCCTTTGTACAGGGGAACCTCACACTATTTCTGGCCTTAGTACAGGGGAACCTCACTACTATTTCTGGCCTTAGTACAGGGGAACCTCATACTATTTCTGGCCTTAGTACAGGGGAACCTCACACTATTTCTGGCCTTAGTACAGGGGAACTTTTTCTGGCCTTAGTACAGGGGAACCTATTTTCTTAGTACAGGGGGCTCACACTTAGTACAGGGGAAACCTCACACTATTTCTGGCATTAGTACAAGGGAACTCTCACACTATTTCTGGCCTTTGTACAGGGGAACCTCACACTATTTCTGGCCTTAGTACAGGGGAACCTCAGACTATTTCTGGCCTTAGTACTGGGGAATCTCACACTTCTTCTGGCCCTAGTACAGGGAAAATCTCACACTTCTTCTTGCCTTAGAACAGGGGAACCTCATACTTTCTCTGGCCTTAGTACGGGGAAATCTCACACTTTTTCTGGCCTTAGTACGGGGAATCTCTTCTTACACTTTTTCTGGCCTTAGTACAGGGGGACCTCATTCTTCTTCTGGCCTTTGGACAGAGGGACCTCACACTTCAATCAACCTTAGTACACTGGAACCTAAAAATACTTCTGCTAGCTTGTATACATACATATGTCTGCTGGCCTGTATACAGTGGAACATCACATGTCTGCATACTTCTGCTGGCCTGTGTACAGAGAAACTTCTCTCACACTTCTCTTGGCCTTCAGAAAGGGGAACCTCATACTTGTCTTGGCCTAAAGGGGAACCTCATACTTCTTGCTGGCCTGTGCAGAGAGAAATCACATACTTCTCTTGGCCTTCAGATAGGGGAATGCCATACTTCTGCTGCTGTCCTCCATACAGAGGATCTCATACTTCTGCTGTCCTCCATACAGAGGATCTCAACTTCTGCTGGACTTTAAATGTGATTCTCTATTGGTCATGGTAATAGAAATAATCAGCATAAACATTTTAAGCACTTTCCTGACAGGGAGCCCCAAAAGTTTTAACAGTAAAGTAATAATATGTTAATATACATGTTAATCAACATGTTTCTATGTAAAAATGCTAAGATCTACTAAGAAAATCCTCATCCATTTGTATACATAATGTTTATTCACACACACACAAATCCGCTTATGCAAATATACCCTCACATACATACATACACATGCATGTGTACACTCTCACACACACACACACACACACACACACACACACACACACAGTCTGTGAATCCTCATCACATTTGCGCGCACACATGTTTATTCGTGCACACAATCACTTACAACATACCCTCACACATCACACACATGCATGTGTGCACACACACACACACACACACACACACACACACACACACACACACACTCACACACACACACACATACACTCTCACACTCACACACACACACACACAAATCTAAGTCTGTGAACTCCATACATGAGAGTCATGACAATGTATGGTGTCAGGAGGCGGTTTCAAAAAGCTGAGTTTTTTAGACTAGCTTTTAAAGATTAAATCAAAGCTGTGTTTTTACACTGGTTTTTAAAGATTAAATCAAAGCTGCGTTTTAGACTAGTTTTTAAAGATTAAATCCAAGCTGAGCTGTTTTTTAGACTAAATTTTAAAGATTAAATCAAGGGTGAGTTTTTAGACTAGTTTTTAAAGATTAAATCAAAGCTTAGTGGACATCAAGATCAAAAAGTGATAGAGCTGAACATTGTATGTGTGTGTGTGTGTGTGTGTGTGTGTGTGTGTGTGTGTAAAGATTAATGTGTGTGTGACTGTTTGTGTTAAATCAAAGCTTAGTGGACATGTGTGTGTGTGTGAACATTGTGTGTGTGTGTGTGTGTGTGTGTGTGTGTGTGTGTGTGTGTGTGTGTGTGTGTGTGTGTGCGTATGCAATGTGTGTGTGTGTGTGTGTGTGTGTGTGTGCAATGCGTGTGTGTGTGTGTCTGTGTGTGTGTGTGCATATGCAAAGTGTGTATGCCTGTGTGTGTGTGCAATGCGTTCCTGTGTATGTGTGTGTGCATATGAATATATGTGTTGCATGGTTGGTGAGAGACGGAAAGAGTCAAAGAGAAGAGAGAGAGAGAGAGAGAGAGAGAGGGAGTGTGTGTGTGTGTGTGTGTGTGTGTGTGTGCACGTCTGTGCGCGCGTGTGTGTGTACACGCGTGTGTGTGTGTGTGTGTGTGTGTGTGTGTGTGTGTGTGTGTGTGTGTGTGTGTGTGTGTGTGTGTGTGTGTGTGTTGCATGCATGAGTGCACGCTTGCACATGTGTGTGTGTGTGTGTGTGTGTGTGTATGTGTGCACGCTGCACATGTGTGTGTGCGTATGCATGGCATGGGAGCAGGTTGGGGGGAAGGGAGTTAGTGTGAGTGTGTGGGCGGACACTGGGAGATGAGATTTAATGCCTGTAAGAGCTACACTGTCAGTATAATGAGTCAATTAAGCTTCCATTCCTCACTCAATAATACGATCTGAAGCTTGTGTCCAACAATAAAACACTAACTGGTATATCTCTTTCCCCCAAGGCCTAAAATGGGCCAACCACACTACCCAAGATTACCCCACAAGCAAACCTAGCCATAGGTCTTTTGCGGAGGAAAACACAGCCATTGTCCTGCCAATTGCAAACACAGATGCACACCTTTACTACTTGTCTGTTCTGTGTGAATGGAGCAATCCTTTGGGACCTTAATGCCAAGAGGCACATCAACACCTAGTGAAAGTGAAACCGGTGCACAGCAGAGTGACAAGTGTCATCCCTGGCAACCATAAAGTTCACATTCCAGGCAGAGTACAGGAATTCTTAAGGAAACTGGACCTTCCTGCCTTTCATGAGAAGAAACGACAACTGTGACTGGTCCTTTTTATGGTGACTGACAAGGTGAAGCTGGTTGTGCCTCATGAGAAATTCATATATTTTCATAAGCCTGGTCGACTGATTTGTTCTCGGAAAGACAGTAACTTTATCTTATACATCATGATCAACACCTATGTTCGCTACAACAGTTATTGTCAAACACTGCTCAAAGGATCAATACAAAAAAATTCCTTCTTGTATTGTTCTGATGCTGAACAGAACCAACTTGACAGCAGTGTGGTTCAAGTGAAAAATATCACATATTGTACTCTACTATCAACATAGGATTAAATCCCAGATCAGGGGTGTAAACATTCACCACAGGAAGAAGTTCACTGAACTGCACTTCTTTCCCTCAGTACATTATCTTCTCTTAAGCTTTTTTCCAGTGGAGATCTATGCCACTTCTCTACTGTTTAGCTCAAGAACACAACCATCAGCAGACCAGCAACACCCCCCTCTAAATCACATATCTAAATCAAGTGGGTTATGTGCCGTCAAATTACAGATAATCTGTATATCAAATACAGGTGACCCTAAAGGCTAATAATGTTGCAATTTATGCACATATGTATGTATACAAGGTAATCAAACAGCAGACCATTTCATACATTTCACGCTTCGACTGATCTAATGGTTGCATTACCCTCCTCCACCATCAGTGTCACTTCAGCCTATGCCGTGCGTGTGAAGCATGTGTCTGCGCAACTTAGCTTCAACTGCTTGCCGGCTTCGCGACACCTCGCCCTCCGACAAATCCATTTTGTTCTCTATTTATAGTTGCATCAGATCAACATGCTTAGTTTTTGCATATGTGCAATACATACCCCAACATCTGAGCAATGTTGTAGACTACAAGGTAAGCTTTAACAATTATACTTTCGCCCATTTTCGGTTCAGTATCGGCTGCAGACGACAATTTGTGTGTCTGGGACGCCATCTTTCGTTCAGGACTTTGAACTGAGCAATGTGCGAATTAAACGATCTGTTTAAGAATATGAAAGTGACCCTCGTGTTATTGACATTGTCACATTTCAAGACTATAACTGAACTTTTACTTTTATAAACTTGACAAAATTAACCTCAGGAAATAATTTACGTGGACTTGTTTTGAAGTTGTTCTTAGCTTCGTTTTTTTCCTGATAATTGTGTACTTTATTTTTGTTATCCACGCACTGGTTCCTGAAGGGAGCAAAACTTTTGATCACGTGACCTAGTTCTCCCGGGCGACAGATATTGTTTGGAACATGGCAGCCGTGTAGACCACCGTGCCTTCTTATTCTATTTCCTTACTGATTAAAATGAGGAGCGGTTGTAAATAGTTCATACCCTATACTTAAAGCACACACCATTGTGATTTGTACCAGAAGGTGCAAGGAAAGAAAAAGACATGAGCCACGTACACGAAGGGTAAGAGGTTTACTTTTGTTTTTTTTTTTCTTTTTGTTCGTCATGTGTAAACTCCGACACGTCGAAATCCGAGACACAAGCATTGAATGTCACTACCACTAGATGAAAGCTTCACCTGAAAGTTGTCATTTGAGTAGCAGATGAGAAGCACAAAAACTGGCAAAACCGGTGATCAATTTTTTTTTCACACTTTTTTTTTTTCACCACAGAGTTATCAACTTGTGAAACATTAACATTGCAACCCAGTAATGCTTAAAGTTCAAACATTTCAGTAAATCATCAAATAGTCACCGGATGGGTCTCAGCTCTCAGACATTTCTCCATTGGAAACTTGGCATTGCATTAGTTTATATTAGTAACTGCCAACAACATCAGGAAAAGAGACATGTGTAGTTTTTTTTGTTTGTTTTTGTGTGTTTTTTTATGCAAAAGGCTGATAAAGCCTGTAAGTAGAATAAATTTTATGATATGATATGACATGATGTGATATCAAATATGATATGATGTGAAATGTGTTATGAAATGATTTGATACGATAACATAGAATCAAATTATATAAAATACACATCTCAACTTTTTTTTTTTTTTC
>JADBJO010001664.1:160000-162500 GCA_016801955.1 Conus betulinus
CCCCCCCCCCCCCCCCCCCCCACCCCCCCCCCCCCCCCCACTCTCCCACCTTCCCCCACCCCCCCCCCCCACCCCCCCCCCCCCAACCCCCCCCCCCCCCCCCCCCCACCCCCCCCCCCCCCCCCCCCCCCCCCCCCCCCCCCACCCCCCCATTCCCCCCCCCCCCCCCCCACCCCCATCACCCCCCCCCCCCACCCCCCCCCCCAGACGTGCCCATGACCCCCCCCCCCCCCCCCCTCCCCCCCCCCCCCCCCCCCCCCCCCCCCCCCCCCCCCCCCCCTCCCCCCTTCCCCCCCCCTCCCCCCCCCCCCCCCCCCCCCCCCCCCCCCCCCCCCCCCCCTTTCCCCCCCCCCCCCCCCACACCCCCCCCCCCCCACCCCTCCCCCCCCCTCCTCCCCCCCCCCCCCCCCCCCCCCCCCCCCCCCCCACCCCCCACCCCCCCCCCCCCTACCCACCCCTCCCCCCCCTCACCCACCCCCCCCCCCCCCCCCTCGCCACCACCTTAACTCCTGAATGACACACCCCCGACACAGAATAACCAACCACACGTTCTTCCGCAACGACACTGCCAGGACATCCCCCACCTGACCCCCCCCCAACACCCCCGAACACAGGCCAGAAGTCCCTCCCCCCTTCACAGCCTTCCCCCCTTCCCCCCCCCCCCCCCTCCCCCCGCCACCCCCCCTCCCCCCCCCCCCCCCCCCCCCCCCCCCCCCCCACCCCCCCACCCCCCCCACCCCCCCCCCCCCCCAACCACCCCACCCACCCCAACCCCCCCCGAGCATGACCCGAACGACACCACAAGCACCGTGACCCGCAGGATTTTTTTTGGATTAAACTTTGACATGAACCCGGTCACCACACGCACAAGACCTGCCGGCATGGCATGAAGAGACACGGAGGTCACCACAGAGAGCAGGGAAGGGCATGGAGAGCCACGCAGTTAAGAATACATGACAAGAGTTTTCATAGCATGTCCTGTGTCGGCCAGGCGTGAGGGATACAGAACCTGCAGTGCTGGTCAGAAAATGGGGCTGACACTCTCAGAGACGCCTCTGTTGAGTGGATGAAACTCGGCTGCGAGGTTCCAGTCTTCTCATGTCAAGCTCACCAGCTCTGTCAGCTGTGGGTAACACCTGGCTGGGAAGGCCAAATCCTAGGAATGACTGTGTCTAGTGGGACTCAAACCCACGACCTGCCAGACCGAATCAGTTTGTTTTTTCCTTCTTCGTCAGTGCATTTTATTATGAAATCACGAGTCTCCTACTACTGCCATTGAAATCTGTGAGGTGACACTTTAAGAACATAAATAAATGGAGAATAAAAATGAAATGAAAAGAAAGCTAAAAAAAAAAAAAAAAAAAAAAGGGTGGGGGTGGGGGGGTGGGGGGTGGGGGGGGACACCCAGAATCTTTTATTTTACCTGCACCTGTCATCTCCCCAATATTTATCTTCGTTGTTAGTTTACTTGCTGCCAGGCGTTCAAAAAGGCCAACAGGTCAAGGTTGGTTACCGAAATCTTGGCAGCTTTCGTTTGGCAGCTCGGTGTTTCAACATTTATTTGTTTTTCGTCAAGGAGGTTGAAGATGCTGAGGCTTCATTTACGTGGAGAAAAATCATCAGATTATTCAAACATGCCACAGTGGGTACTTTAGAACCACAACATACCCACTCTCTACCTTTCCCATTGTTATCACCCACCACCACCAAGCCAGCCTCCCCCCCCCCCCCCCCCTCCTGTCCTCACCCTTCTCCCCTCCTTTCCACCCTCACCAACATGCAAACAGCGGGTACTTTGGAACCACCCTGTACTCCCTTCTCTACCCCCCTTTCCTCCATCTTCCACACTTATCCCTTCCTCCCCCTCCTCCCTCCCCCCCCCCCCCCCCCACCCCCCGCTACCCCCCCACACCCCCACTCCTCCCCAGTTCCTTCCCAACCTTCTGTTCAACGACAAGCAGCAAGTAGTGACCACCCCCCCCCACCCCCACCCCCTACCCCCGGGGGGGGGGGGGTCCTTGGAGGGGCGTGGGGGGGGGGGGAGGGGGAGTGAACTCTTCAACAAAAGGCCGCGCTGTGTGGTCGGTCCGCAGGCCTCCACCAGCAAGAAGGGCGACGAGGACATCCTGCCCCTCCTGACCCCCCGGGGGTCACGCAGCCACAGCCCCCGCCGGCGGCAAGGGTCGTCGGGGTCGTCATCACCGCTCCCCAGCAGCAGCAGCAGCAGCAGCAGCGCAGCCCAGCGACCTGCAGGGGGTCCGGAGGGGGGCCTCCAGCAGGATGTCGGACACGCTGTGGAGGAAGAGGGGGATGTGAGTAAAACCTAGATACCCATCGGAGGTAAAAAGAAAGAAATAAATAAAAAGAAAAGAAAAAAAATTTTCTAGATGCCTGTGTTCATTCTCGCTCGTCAGATTTATCTCTGTTAGCAAGATTATGCAAAAGAAAAAAAAAAAAAAAAAAAAGAAAGAAAGACAGAAAGAAAGGAAAAAAAAGTGGG
>JADBJO010001664.1:187500-197500 GCA_016801955.1 Conus betulinus
ATGATAAACTGTAGATTATTGTCCTAATGCTTTAAAGGGGAAGAGGGGGAAGGGGTGGATGGGTGCGAGGGTGGTGGGGGTAAATCTTAGAAATGAAATTCTGGTTGTGTTGTTGTTGTTGTTGTTGTTGTCCATGATGATGTGGTCATTGGAAGCAAAATTGCCTCTGACATAAATCGATGTGTTTGTTTAGGCTGGAAAAGATTTTTTTTTTTCAAAACAAGCATGTTTTTAGTTCTGGAACAGATGCGTATCTGTTGATGATGCTGCATGTTTGGGTTAAAGGCAGTTTTTTGCCTTTCTTGTCTGAAAAAGAGAGAGAAAACAAAACAAAACGTAGAAGAGAAGATACTTCTTCAGGTGGCAGAAGCATTTCAGTGCTGATACAGGAATGTTTGTGGTTGGATGACTGGTTTTGCCGTTGAGGGTAGAGAAAGAGTTGGGGTGGTTTTTTTTTTTTTCTGCTGATAATGGTAACTATTATGTCGGTGCTAATATATACGGATACAATGGGGAGCTTCTAACAGATGCCGATCCGTTTTTTGCTGCTTGATACAGAGATGGGAGCCGGAATAGCTCAAATGGTAGAGCGCCGCCGGACTCGTAATCCAAGAGTTGCGGGTTCGAATCTCCGCCGGGCCGTTTCGGTACAGGGGGATTTTTCCCTCGGAGTTAGCTAAGTTCTGACTCCATTTCCTATGCAGTCCTTTGAATTAGACTATAAACCGAGGTTCCTTGTGTGAACGCACGCATAACGTCTTGCACACACGTCAAATCCCATCACCAACTTTTCGAAAGAGAAGGCCAGTTTGGCCGTTGGTATGGATGACACGTTACACGTAGCATGCACCTTCCCCGAAGATGGAGTAAGGCTGCCTTAATGGCGGGATAAAAAAAAAAAAAACGGTCATACACACAAAACTCCGCTCCTTTTGTTGGGTAGATGGGATTAATAGTGTCTGTCCATATAGGGAGTGTGGGCAGGAGTCTCAGACTGCGTACGCAGAAGAAGATGAAGAAGAAGAAGCTAGACACAGAACGGGTTGTGGGGGAGGGGGAGAGGAAAGGGGGGGGGGGGGGGGGGTGTTGAAGTAAAGGAAGGGGGGGGGGGGGGGAGGGTCCAGGGTAGGAGATACTAATACAAAACGCGCACTTTGCACATTTTCCCTCGGCCCAGTAAAGGTTCCAGAATGTTCATAAAACGGCGACCCCCACCCCGTCCCCCTCTCTCTCCTCCTACCTCTCCAAAGCAAGTAGAGGATTGAGGGCATGTTGTGTTGCTTTTTTTTTTTTTCTCTGATATCGTTGTCCATAAAACATGAAACTTATGTGAAGATTCATCTGATTCTGTTGTAAATAACATGTTCAAACTGACGGGAATACATACACACACGCGCGCGCGCGCGCGCACGCACACACACACACACACACACACACACACACACACACACACACACACACACACACACACACACACACACACACACACACACACACACACACACACACACACACACAAGGTAACCACATACCTCATACTATTATCCATGGTAAACTGAAACCGATGTAGGTCGTATCTCTTTAGATTGATTATAGTCCACACAGAGCGGGTACCTCCATCACGTCATGATTCAGAATGGACTGGAAGTTGTGTCTTTATTCTTTGTTCTCTACCATCTGGACGTTGTCTGGACATCGTATGACGTCTTTTCTCCCTGCCCAGCCGAAGGAACGTTGTGTGATTCTGCTTTGTGCTCAGATGGTCTAACTACGCTCACTCTTTGCACTTAACCCACTAACGCTTCCCCCCCCCCCCCCCCCCCCCCCCCCCCCCCCCCCCCCCCCCCTACCCGTTGTTCCCATACCCGTGCTGTGAGTAATGGCACTCAGACATCCTTGGAAGGACAGGTTTACTCTTTCCTGGTTTAAATCGGACTCAGATGAGTATGGTGGACAGGTCTGATGGGGGGTCCCTGAAATGTTTCAGCCACCTGTGAAGTTTTTTAAACTTTTTTTTTATTTCAATTGCCCTTTGTTGTGCGTGAAAAAATAGAATGCATTAACCTGTGTATAATTTCATTTCAAGAGACATTTTTAAACATTTAAGAAGAAAAAAAAAGAGAAGATTTTTTGAACGGAAAATGTGTTATTTCTGTAACTTGGTTTCGTTGTTATGGTAGCCGTTTAATTGACATTAAAAGATAACTTTGGAATGATTTTCATGTATGAGCACGTTTCATGACATTTTTTTTTGTTGTTGTTGTTCAGTTGTAAAATGATTGCTTATAGTTTTATATCACCGGATCTGTTTTAAATCAGTTATCAGATATTTCCTGACAACAGTTTTTCGTCAGTTATTTGTGAACTCAGCATGTATAATTTTTTTTTTTTGTTTGTTTTTTTTTTTTTTACTTGATACAGCAGATATGATTATCATGAGTTTTAATTGATTCAGTATGTCTGCTTTTGATTGAACTCATCTTTTGATTGATTACAAGCATCGTTTAGTGTACAAACCATTAATTCGAGTGAAACATATTGCTTACGATGAGATGTTCGCTGTTACGTGTCAGTGATGAATTTGATTCCTGTAACCCGGTGGATCCGGTTACCAATGACAGCCCAGCTCCGTTGCGAGAACACTCCCCTCACGATGGTCTGTCTGTCTGTCTCTCCTCAGATTACACGCTCAGCGTGCGCAACAAAGAACGCGGCCAGGAGCAACCACCAGGGGACGCCCTGCCGAGAGATGGCGCCACCTCCGTCTCCTTCCGACCGCGGTCCTCCAGGCCTCGACCCAAGAGTGCCCCTCAAGGGAGACGACCCGGAGGGCCGACAGCGACTGGCAGTCCCCTGAACGCGCCCCCTTCACCGACACGGTGACTCCCTGCCACTCCCCGTCCTCCCCGGCACCCTCTCCTCCTCCTCCTCCTCGTCCTCCGTCCTCTCTGCCCGGCAGGAGAAGGCCAAACGAAGGAAGAAGGCCAAGGCCTCTGTGCGGGGGAAGAAATCCGACGTCCAGCCCCAGGGCTGTCCGGACCCTGACGGAGTGGCAGAGGGCACAGCTGGGACGGAAGAGGTCCAACGTCACGAGGAAGAACTTCAAAATGAACGAGAAAACCAACCTGAGGAAGAAAACGTAGAACATCAGAGATTGCAGGAAGATCACGGCGAGAAACAGAACGAAGAAGACATCATGCGCCTGAGGAAAGCCAAAGCGGGAGAGACGATAGGAGTCAAAGCAGTGTACCCACGGACAGGGCGCGACACGGGCCCAAGACCGCCAGCCGGCACATCGGCTGTTGACGACGTGGTCCAGTTCATGGAACAGACTCCAGCACAAGAAGCGAGCGAGGCCCCGGTGCCGTGGCAAGGTCCAGAGCACAGAGTGGCCTCCGGGACCGAGGCCCGGCCTGAAGACGCCCCCAAAGTCAAGGAGGAGAAGGGCACCACCTCCTCCAGCGTGGTGGCGGAGGCCGACAGGAGGCCCGACCTGCCCGTGAAGGAGGAGGAGGAGGAGAAGGACGTTCCGCAGGCCGTGGAACACAAGGCCGGGAGGCCGGCGCAGAACCTTAAGGCCGTGGAAGAGGCCGACACAGCGGACGAAGTCTCCGACATCGAGTCAGAAGTGGTCACCACGGAGACTGGATGCCTCTCTTCCGCTTGACCACGGAAAAGCTTCTACCCTCCAGCCTGGGGACAGCCCTAGGATGACCCTCAGCCCCAGGGGTCAAGGTCCTTCTGCTGGACGTCGACTTGCTGGCGTGTCTGAAGAGGTGGAGCCGGCTGCAGAGGATGACAAAGAGGAAGGCCAGAGTCGTGGAGAGGAGGACGTGAGGAACGCCTCAACACCGTGACCACGGAACCTCGGGGCCGCGAAGACGCGGAAACGGCGATTTACGTCATCACCCACAATCACCACGGCACGACCACCAAGAGGAAAGGGGTGTGGAACGGAAGCCGCAGCAAGTTTCCACAGTCCGGCCATACAGTCCGAACCCCCGTCCTCCCGCGCCGGCAGGTCGGCGCTTCGTCCTTCACATCGAAAGGCTCGTCCAGTTCCACCACGTCTTCCTCCCCCTCCTCTTCCTCTCTCGGCACAGGTGACGATAGCTATGCTGGAAGCAGCAGCAGCAGCAGCTACACAGCCAGCGGGTCCGAGCACTACTCCACCGTGGTGCAGAAAGATGAGCGGGCGGCGCTGAACGAGGACAGGGAAGGCGACAAACGCTACACCCTCAGCCAGGCCGGAGAAGAGAGAGTCACCACACGAGCCCAGACGAAAAGGCAGAGAGGCGGGTCAGTCCAGTCTAGCAGCAGGAGGAAGAAAAAAAACGAATCCTACCGCGTCGGGAAAGAGATTGCCGATCCCGCACGCTTCGTCATACCACCTGCGGACTATGACGTCACACGAGGCAACGAGCAAACGGAAAGCGTGGAAGAGTCGGTCCCACGCGATGGCGACGTTGTGCAGGTGAAGACCAGCCTCCAAGAGGACGATAAGAAAGCGGACGACGACCGGGGAGATCGGGAGGAGGCTGTCGTCATCCGATCACGTGAAACGCCAGTTGAAGGCCAGGTAGTCCCACAGGATCCTCACCGCCACTGCCCCCTCCTTCAGGACCACGGGGTTCCTGATGGTGACGACGCCTTTGACGTCTCCGAGAGGAGGGAAGAAGAGCCGGCGCCTGTGGACGACATGCCCAGGATAGTCATCAGTCCCATGGCTGAGACACACGTCGGAGCGCCATCAGTGAAAAGGGGAGATGATTCTGCCAGTGACTGCAGGTCATCCGAGAGCTCCTCGTTAGGCGTGAATAAAGCAGAGAGTGAGACCCCTTCAGCGGGAAACGTACCTCCCGGCGGAGACCCAATGCTGGAATTCAGTCAGGCGAAGGAAACCACAGAAACAGTGAACAGCTCACGTGAAAAACGACACGGCAACCCCCGTCCGTCTGCCTCTCCTCAGTCTGATACCAACAGTGCCAGAGAGATGTTCCGAAACCAAGAGTCCCCCGTGTGGACGTGGTCTTCACCGAGTCCCCAGACAGCACCTTCAGCCGGGAGCCGGCAGAGGGCCACGCTGCCGACATCACCATCGCCGGAGCACGCCGACTGTCGGCAGAACAGGGCACCAGCGTGGAGAATGTGGTCCTGGCTCAGCTGCACCGGGCGTCAGCAGACACTGAGGACGGCGGCAGGGCACGAAGGTTGTCGGCCGATTCGGAAACCGTCAGCCCCAGGCAGCGGCGACCGTCAGAGGAGCTGGAGGACCGAGTCAGCCTGGAGAGGCGTCGCTCCAGCTTGTCCGTGCCTGTGGACACCGTTCCCTGCTGCTGAGCGACAGGTGGGTCACCGAACAAGACCTCAGCAGGAAGTGTGAAGAACCCCCTGGAGACCTTTCCACACAGCGTTCAGACCGATCCACAAGGCAGCTGGACCTCAGTGCAGAGTCCGGACACGGTGGAGGAGATGAGCTCGACTCCACGACCACAGGCAGACAGGTTGATGCTGAAGGTCATCCGCAGGGCGAACACGTTAAAACGGAGACGAAGGCCAAACAGCAACACCATCGGAGACCACGGACAGAGACGCACTGCTTTTCAGTGCTGTTGCTGAAGACAGCCTCGATACACAGCTTCAGGGAGAGCCTCGCAAGATGTACACGAAGACGTACCATTTGGCAGATCGTCACAGACAGAACCTGCAGAGAGAAGTGTCAAAATGGCTGAACTGGTTCGCGGTTCTGAAACGGAGAGGAGAAAGAGAAAACGGATGTTCAGGTGAATGTAGTGAATGAAGTTCCCAACACTGTTGACATTCCGATGCACTCCCTAGACACTGACGTATTTTGAAGAAGCCGGTAAAGAACCTCATCGAACAGATGTGCAGAGCCTTTCTGACAAGAATAATGACACGGTTCCGCCTGACGTTACCACACCTGGAGATCCCTACACCGCTATGTCCGGATCCGACGACCCGGTGTCCTTGCCAAAACCGCCCCCTGCAGAGGAAGAGGAGCCAAAGCCACAGAACACTGACATGAGCGGCTCCGCATCGTCACTCTCCTCCTCATCATCCTCGGACACCAGCGTACCGTCCAGGTCGGAGTCCGCAACGTCGTCCCAACCCCGACGCGAAACGGACCAGCAGATCCCCCGTCGAGCTCAGCTCACCCTTGCCGTCCACCCCGGAGGAGATGGCCAAGAAGCAGGAGGCGATGCGAGCCGGCCAGGCAGGCCACCCCTGCCCCAGGGCTTCCTCCTGCAGGACGAGGAGCTCGAGCTTCTCAAGCAGCAGCTGGAGCGTGACGTGTCGCGACCTCGGGACCCCGGCGCGGACGTCATCGACGTCATGGTGCCCATGTCCAACCACAGCGACCTCTACGTGATCCACGAGTCGGAGAACGAAACGTCGGACGTGGAGAGGAGTGGGAGGTACGGAAAGGAGGACTTTGGGGTGAACCCCACCACGAAAGACACTCGGCACAGCTTGAACCAAAGCTCAGAACCAGATTCCAGTCCCTTGCCTGAGACCAGAAAGAATCCAAACGGAAATCTCACAATCTCAGGCGCCGAATCACCCAACACGGGCGACAGCGTCGTGGAGGGCGTTCCACCTCCCGCCTTCCTCACACCTCCGACCATCCTCATCACCGCCACGGACACCGACGACAGCCGCAGCTCTGAAGAGACGCAAGCGAAGCAGGAACGCGTGGAGCAAGAAAGGCCCTGAGTTTCTGAAAACGGGGCCAGAGAGGGTGGTGTGAAGAGTTCGACAAGCCGGGGGACCAGTGCCACGAAAGAAAAAGGAAAAAAAAAAAAAAAAAAAAATAGAAGGAAAATAAAGAAAAAAAAAAAGAAAGAAACAGAAGTATTTCAGAGGTAGTCATGTTGAGAGCGTCAACCAATACCCCAGGCGAATGCTACAAGCCCCAGACATTGAACAGGAGTAGCGAGCTCTGCCATAATGAGATGTACCGACAAATGGAGAAAACAAACGAGCAGAACTAAGAGAATGAACACGACACCAAAAAACCCAGTTTCATGGTGACTAAATATTTGGTCAACATTCCCAGGCCTCAGGGTTGGAGCATAATTGTATTGGAAGTGTCTTTGATGTTGACGTTTGTTTCTGTTTTGTTTTGCATTTACTTCTTCATTTATTCTTCCGTTTACTTATTTTGTTTTTATGCATTTACTTCTTCGTTTATTCTTCTATTTACTTACTTATTTGTTGTTGCTTTTGTTTATTTAGGTACTTATTCATTTACGTTTGTTTGTGTTGTGTACTGATCGATTTTTTTTTTTACCACTTTATGTTCTTGTTTCTTGCCTGTCTCTACAAAGGAACTGGAGCGTTTCCAGGTAAATGACTGTGATATTTTGATTTGATCCTCCTGATTTATATACTATCTGTGTTCGTTGTTTATTTACTTCAGGGAAATACGCTTTTTTCCCCCTTTTTTTTATTTGTGCTAATACACCCACCTTTCAAATGCACAGATACACACACACACACACCTGCAGGGCTCACAAGCCCATTAGCATGTATGGGTATGCTCGCTTATGTGCATGCAAGCATTCATGCGCGCGCACGCACGCGCATACGCACACACACGACACACACACACACACACACACACACACACACACACACACACACACACACACACACACACACACACACACACACACACGGGCGCGCGCACATACACAACAAACACACACACACACACACACACACACACACACACACACACACACACACACACACACACACGCACGCACACACAAGTCATTCTTATTCTGGAGGGTCAAGCTTTTTTTCTTCCCCAAGTCAGGTGCCTCAGCTGGGTGTCTTCTTTGAGAGAAAGATTTGTTTTCCTGTCAACGCATTTTTTCCCTTTCTGTATCATTCTTTTCATGCGCATTTAATAAAATCAACTAAAATTGTGTGTGTGTGTGTGTGTGTGTGTGTGTGTGTGTGTGTGTGTGTGTGTGTGTGTGTGTGTGTGTGTGTGTGTGTGTGTGTTTTGCGGGGTGTATGTGTATGTGTGTGTTCATAGATCAAACTCACTCTGGTTCCCCCCCTCATCCCCTCCCCCCTTCTCCGTATTTTTCCTTCTTCCATGATCTCTCTCTCCCTTTCTCTTTCTCTCCCTCCCCCCCCTCTCTCTCTCTCTCTCTCTGTCTCTGTCTCTCTCTCTCTCTCTCTCTCTCTCTCTCTCTCTCTCTCTCTCTCTCTCTCTCTCTCTCTCTCTCTCTCTCTCTCTCTCTCTCTCTCTCGTCACGAATCACCTGAGGAGGCAAGACGTTTTGGTTGTCCTCAATGCTAACCGATAGTTACAGGATCAGAACCAGGAAACTGAAAGTCCCAAGCATGGACAGCGTCATACTGTCAGCTGACCATGACCCTGTCCAGGGGCGGATCAGTTTGTGCGGGAGGGGGGGGGGGGGGGCAGATGGGTTGCTGACGTAGTCTCACAGCTCAAATGCCGAAGCACCGTGAACTGTTAGAAATGCGCCGCGTCTACGGCACAGCATTATGCAAGACTCAACCTACCCCCGACCTGATTCAGTGGCCCAGACTGATGGTGGATGGACGAAGAGGGTTTCTGGCCGTAAGAAATCCGATCCGCGAGCGGTTCGAACTGTGACCCTCAGCTCTATATAGCCTAACACTCCATAGCCAATCGCTCCATGGCCTATCGCTCCATAGGCTATCGCTCCGTAGCCTATCGCTCCATAGCCTATCCCTCCGTAGCCTATAGCTTCATAGCCAATCGCTCCATAGCCAATCGCTCCATGGCCTCTCGCTCCATAGGCTATCGCTCCATAGGCTATCGCTCCGTAGCCTATCGCTCCATGGCCTATCGCTCCATAGCCTACTGCTCCATAGCCAATCGTTCCATAGGCTATCGCTCCATAGGATATCGCTCTGTAGCCTATCGCTCTGTAGCCTATCGCTCCATGGCCTATCGCTCCATAGCCTATCGTCCCATATCCTATCGCTCCATGACCAATCGTTCCATAGCCTATCGCTCCATAGCCTAACGTTCCGTAACCTAATGCTCCATAGCCTATCGCTCAATAGCCTATCGCTCCATTGCCTATCGCTCCATAGCCTAACGTTCCATAACCTAACGTTCCATAGCCTGTCGCTCCATAGCGTATCGCTCCATAGCCTATCGCTCTATAGCCTAACGTTCCATAACCTAACGTTCCATAGCCTGTCGCTCCATAGCGTATCGCTCCATAGCCTATCGCTCTATAGCCTAGCCTAACGTTCCATAGCCTGTCGCCCCATAGCGTATCGCTCCATAGCCTAACGCTCCATAGCCTATAGCTCCATGGCGTATCGGTCCATAGCCTAACGCTCCATAGACAATCGCTCCATAGCCTATAGCTCCATAGCGTATCGGTCCATAGCTTATCGCTCCATAGCCTATCGCTCCATAGCCAATCGCTCCATAGCCAATCGGTCAATAGCCAATCGCTCCATAGCCTAACGCTCCACAGTCAATCGCTCCATAGCCTATCGGTCAATAGCCAATCTCTCTACAGCCTAACGCTCCGTAGCCCTAACGCTCCACAGCCAATCGCTCCATAGCCTATCGGTCAATAGCCAATCTCTCTACAACCTAACGCTCCGTCCATTCCATTTCCTCCGGGCTTCTGTGGGTGTGATATCCACACAGTCAGGGTATTGACCTTCATCGTGCAGCTCTGTAGTTCCCTCAGAATGATCTGATGCGCGTGGAGAGGAGGGATGATGATGATGATGATGATGATGATGATGATGATGATGGGGGGAGATGGGCGAGGGGCGTGGATGAGGGAAAAAAAAGGGATGGGGGCTGAGACAGTGGAGCAATGATACTACAATATTAACAGTTTCTGAACAACAACAACAACAACAACAACAACAGTGAACAAGAAGATGACCGGGAGGGAGGTGGGGAGGGAAGGGGGTGAAAGGTCTGGACCGAGGAGATTTG
>JADBJO010001664.1:202500-205000 GCA_016801955.1 Conus betulinus
CAGACCAATCACTCCCAACACATCAACATATTATCTCCTCCCAGCAGATGTGGACGCGGTGGACAACACCCCCATCAAAAGTCGTCGACGCTCGTCGTCGTCGTCGTCCTCCTCCTCCTCCTCCGAGGACGACGACAGTTGTTGCGAGCAGCCGGGAGCAGCAGGGAGCTCCAGTCATCCAGGTGGACCTCCTGGACAAAGAGGAGAAGAAGGAGGAGGACGCCCTCAGGGAGAGGAAGCGCAGGGACGAGATCCGGCAGAAAGAGGAGCAGGACCACCTCCAGCGGCAGCAGGCGGAGAGAGAGAGCGACGGATGGAGGAGCGAAAGAAAGCGGAAGAGGCGCGCCGACAGGACGACCTGCTCCGCCAGCAGCGGCGAGACGAGGAGAGGCGGCAGAGAGAGGAGGAGCAGCGGCGGGTTGAAGCCGAGAAGGAGAGACAGAGGAGAGAGGACGAAGAAGAAGAAAGGCGACGCCGCGCGCGGCCGAGATGGAGGACGACCCCGAAGCCCGGGAGAGAGAGCGAATGGCCTCCCAGAAAACTGCGCGACGAGCAGATCCGGCAGGAGCAGCTGCTGAGAGAGGAGAAGCGCCGGCAGCTGGACCAGGAGCGGGAGCGGGCCTGGAAGCAGCAAGAGGCGCAGCGGGAAGAGCAGCGCCAGAAGGGCCGCCGAGGAACGCGAGAGGAGGCGTCAGGAGGAAGGGGTCTTCCAGCGCTCGCACCGACTCCTCCACAGCCCGGAGCACCACCGCCTCCTCCGCCACCTCGGAGTCCTCCTCCACTGAGAGCACGCCCCGGCACGTCCCCGCTCAGCAGCTGACCTCAGAGAGGGAGACTTCCCAGATCGCCAGAGCGGCCTCCCCGCTTCCTGCGCCCGCCGTGTACGAAGACCGCCGCCGTCTGCGAGAGCCCCAGGAAGACGGTGCGATGAAACGCCCCGCGTCTCCTCTGCCGGCCCCGGCAGTGTACGAATCCCGCAGTCGGCTGAGAGAGCGCGAGCGGGAGGCGTCCCCGCCCAGATCCGTGTCCCCGTTCCCCCCACCGGCAGTGTACGAAGACCGGAGGAGAGCTCGGAAATCCGAGAACGAGCGAATCCCAGCTGCGGCGGAATATAGCCCGGCTTCTAAAGCGGTTCCCCTGATCCACCTGGAGACAGCGGCAGGCAAAGAAGAAGAAGAAGAGCAGCCACACACACGGGGAGGAGCACCACGACCGAGGCCACCACGACCAGCACGGCAGAGAGAGCAGCAGCGAGGAGGAGACCACCTCAGGGACGAAGTCGCTGGAAGAGGAAGACGAAGTCCACCAGAGCAGCTGGGGCAAGGAGAAGAAGAAGTATGACCGAGAGGAGTCCTCGGATGGGAGATGAGACCCCGCGAGAAGAGCAAGCGCGTCGAGAGTCTGTCCTCAGACGACGAAGACGGCGGAGGCCGCAGCAGGAAGCAGCGGGAGGACCCAGCCAGCGTGGACACCCGGGATACCGCCCTGGCCCGGCCCCACCAGAGAACCGCCGTGTACGACCGCTACGAAGGTACGCCTCTTTAACATGATGGCTTCCTCTGAACGTTACCTAACCCGTGCCTGCTCCCGATCCGGCTGAGCCCGGCTGCCGTCAACCAGCACTACTTTTAACCTGCTTTTCGCACCTGTCGAACCGACCACCTCGGCCAACTTTTAGTAGAGAAAACAATCTGTTTTGTGTTTAGCCTTTTCAGTGCCTTCGCGTGGCACATAAGAGCCACAAGACAACCCAGTACAAAAATCATGGACAGCGTAGCGCGGAAGAAGCGGTGGCCGCATGTTTGGGTAGATGTTCCGGGTTTCCTCCATCACAAAGACAGTGATCTGCAGGTTTGAACGGGACAGAACTATAAGCGTCAGATATGGGTCCTATTCGGAACGTGATTTTGTCTTCTGGACCTGTGCTGAGGTGGACAGTAGGAAGCGTTGGGTGGAAAGTTCTGCGAACAAGTCGGATACAAAGACGGGGGAAAGAAGGCAGAACAGTGAGAGACTGGAGAACACCACAGGAGTGAAGGAACATGTAGGAGGAAAACGTCATGGAAAAGTTCAGAAAAAAAAAGTATTATAAAAAAAAAAAAGGTTTAGGTGAAAAGTTTGAGGAAACGTATGAAAGACTGGTGGGGGGGGGGGGGGGGGGGGGGGAGCAAACATTCAGGTAAAAAAAAAATAGTGTGGAAATGGGGGGGGGAGTGGGAAAAGCGAGGAAAATGTAAAAGAAATTAAACTGAGAAAAAGAAGGAGAAGAAGAAGACCTGGAGAAAAACGGGGGAAAAGTAGTGCTGGATGATCCCCACCACCTCTGTTATGTTTTCGCTTCCTCCCTCCACAACCCCGTTTCATCCCCTTTCCCTTCCCCCTCACCCCACCCCCACCCCCCCCACCCCCACCCCCATACCTCCACCCTCCCATTTCCCTCACTATGCGCCTCACAAAAGCCTCCAAACTAGCAGCTTCAGTCTGCTCATTATCTTGTTCC
>JADBJO010001664.1:207500-210000 GCA_016801955.1 Conus betulinus
GATAGGATACCAGAGAACAACAACAATAACAAAAAAAACATACTTCGACGACCTTAACAATACATACTTTAAGACCCTGAACATAATCCAGAGAAAAAAGATAACAAACTGGAGCGAATAAAAGAAATGAGAATGTAATAATATAATAATGTGAAGTTCTTGTGGAGAAAATGTTTATTCATTTATCTGTTTATGTATCTATCTATTTACTTATTTATTTTGCTGGTGACGGGTTGCTTAACTTTTGGATATTGTCCAGTGCATGTTGATGCATGGCGTTTGTACACTTCTCTCATTTTTCCCTGTCTCTCTTTGGCATTGGGGGGGGGCTGTACGAAGTCGTCACTTTTTATGTTGCTTATTGTTTTTAAACAACGATCATTTCTATGCTTATTTTGTCCGGTGTATATTTGCTGAGCTGGGGGACAGTGGCGGGTTACTGTTTTGTTATTATTATGTATGTTGGTTTTCCATGTTTTGGTTTCTTTTGTAACATAATACTTTCTTTCTCTTCATGTTGTTGCTTTTCCTTTTTTTGGAAAAGACTAAGTGAACATGGATCACAATGATTAGCACTGATGAATTGAACTTTTTTTAAAAATTGAGACCATGATTACAAATTGATGAATGTAACTTTTTAAAAATTGAGACCAAAAGAAGGTATTATGTGTTTTACTGTTTCTTGTCTTTACACGGCAAGAGAATGTTTCTAGAATATAATTATGAACAAAAATCCATGGCAACCAGGTGTAGAAAATTTGATGATGGAAAAATCGTCACGTAGTTTATATATATATATATATATATATATATATATATATATATAATTTGTATATTATGTATAACGTCCATGTCTCGATTCATAGTGTTAACATCCATTGTCCTCGAGCAGTAAATAACGATTGTCTGGGAATACTGGTATGGCAAGTTCAGCTGAAATACTCTTCCACAGGTTTTGTCTGTCTCAGCATGCAGACCTTATTCCAGTTCCATTTTCATTTATTGACTGGGTACCTAAGCACATTTACTTTAGATAATCCCGTTTTGAAAGCAGCTACTTGCCTTCGTGCAGCAAATTTGTCAGGATTTTCCTTGGGTGATTCGCCTGTTTTTTCGATCCCTATAACTTTCATGGAATCACCAACCGCCTCGGCGAAAGTGGTTAGCGTGGCAGGTTCCCGGCTGGGAGGTCGTGGTTCAATGTCCATCAGAGTCATTTATTTCTGGGATTTTTTTCTGCCCCGACCGACTCCCACCCAGAGCTGAGAGTTTGCTATGGCCACGATTAGGAAGAGTGGGACCGCCCAGCTGAGTTTGCTATGGCCACGATTAGGAAGAGTGGGACCGCCCAGCTGAGTTTGCTATGGCCACGATTAGGAAGAGTGGGACCGCCCAGCTGAGTTTGCTATGGCCACGATTAGGAAGAGTGGGACCGCACAGCTGAGTTCGCTGCTATGGCCACGATTAGGAAGAGTGGGACCGCCCAGCTGAGTTCGCTATGGCCACGATTAGGAAGAGTGGGACCGCCCAGCTGAGTTCGCTATGGCCACGATTAGGAAGAGTGGACCGCCCAGCTGAGTTCGCTATGGCCACGATTAGGAAGAGTGGGGACCGCCCAGCTGAGTTCGCTATGGCCACGATTAGGAAGAGTGGGACCGCCCAGCTGAGTTTCGCTATGGCCACGATTAGGGAAGAGTAGGGAGTGGGACCCCAGCTGACTTTGCTATGGCCCACGATTAGGAAGAGTGGGACCGCCCAGCTGAGTTTGCTATGGCCACGATTAGGAAGAGTGGGACCGCCCAGCTGAGTTTCATCCACTTCATGGATGCGTCCCCGAGAGTGCTGCTCACATTTCCTGACCAACACTGTGTTTGTATCTCTCGGGGGCCTGGTTGACGCGAGGAGATGTTGTGAAAGTAAACGTAGAGTCCAGCCCTGTCACGCAGTCTCAAACAAGAACGGAATCCGTAGCATCGTCTTCATCATCCTCATCGATCAGCACTTATTAAAACAAAACAAAAAAGTCTCAGATTCTGTAACCATTCATGCCTTGCTCTCATAGTGACCTCAGTTTCGATGTCCCCTCCACGGCTGTGAGCTTAGTAAGGTTCTGTCGGGATCATTGGTGTCGGCAAATTCATGGGAATTGTCGCTGAACGGACGTGGTGGCACCCTCCGGAGGGAGAGTTCACTTAAGCGACTAAGCAGTTATTGTTGCCAGTAGAAGTGTAGCAGATGGTGTCCAGACAGCACTGAACACCACGACGTGACTCGGCAGCAGTGCGGTGTCTCCTCTGCTGGGTTGCCTCACGACGACGACTTGACATTGACTTTTGCCTATGGTGTTGCCGGTGCCGGAGCTGTGGTGGGACAGGCCAGGGTGCGGGTTAGGGTGGATAGCCGGAATGAGCGGTGTGGGTGCACTGCCCTTTACGTGGCATGGATGGAGGAAGAGACAGAAACAAAGAAAATTATAGAATCACGTTCGTTCAACGTGTTC
>JADBJO010001664.1:212500-215000 GCA_016801955.1 Conus betulinus
TAATGCCATTAACACTATAATCATTGTATGGTAGTCTTGATTTTAGTCATTTTTGCACAAGATATCAACCTTCTTCGTAACATTACAATTCCTGGTCCCGTTAGAAAATCTGTTTCCATTACAATGTTTGTTTTAATCCTTCACTAAATCAAGAACACACACACACACACACACACACACACACACACACACACACACACACACACACACACACACACACACACACACACACAGAGAGAGAGAGGAGAGAGAGAGATATATATATATGTATACACACACACACACACACACACACACACACACACACACACACACACACACACACACACACACACACACATGTACAAGCGCACTAATAAACAGCTTACCACGGTCTAATTTTGCTATGCATGTACTCACGCTGTTCGACACTCTTGGTTTCTGTTCTTCAAAACCAGTGCTTCATTGATTTGCCTGTCTGTACCTTCTTGTTTAGTAGTGCAGCTGCGACACTGACGAAATAAAGCCTTATTTTCAAACAAAAAGAATGGGGTTTTGTGGTCAGTTTACGTGGGTTGCGGAGCCAACAAGAGACAAGCCTCACCTTATTACAGCTTTGATCCGCCATGCCTGTTGATAAAGATCGTAGTGATTTTGCTTCCATGACCCGCTGCGTGATCTTACGCTGTGAGGGTGGTGCCACCACTGTTGCCGGGTAGCTGATACACCCAGTCCTTAAAGTGTTGCCTTCAGCCGCTTTTCGACGCGACCAACTGGTTCCAGATCAGACTAACCATGCCAGAGAGATATACAATCTGTTCAAAGAATCCCCATGTTCACAAACTGTTTGGAGGAGAGACGTATGAGTGGGATTTCTGCGTTTCCATGAGAATGGTATTTTGCTATACGATATGCTGAGGGGTGGGGGGTGGGGGGTGGGGGGTCCCTCCAGTGTACATCACACACACAAAAAGAGACTGCAGGATCCAAAACGAACTAAATCACACATCCGGTAACCTGATGGTACCTCTCAGTAATAGCTTCCAGTTTTTGTTTTAGTTTTTTTTGTTTGTTTGTTTTTTTTTTAGAGAGAGGGTTGTCTTTATAGGGAGGCATTATTTGTCTGGAGTTAGATGTAGTACAGACAAAAAAATAACTGTTAGAAAAAAGCTAAGCCTTTGTAGAGAAAGAGACTTTGTTGAAAGCTGAATGTAGTAGAGAAAAAGACTCAACTGTTCTAAAAGAAATAAGCCTTTATTGAAGGAGAGCGCTCGTTAGGTGCTAAATCCAGTAAGATCTCAGCCGTACATCAGGATTCATATGGGAACAGTACTGATGATCATGAGTTCGGCGTCAGTGGGAAAAAACAAAAAAAAAAGTCCAGAACATCAAAACAAACAAACAAGAACCTCTTTAAAACCATGTTTAAAGTCAAGCTTATCGAATACCCCTATTCAAACTGTAGGATATGCAGGTGACCTTTTTTGTCCCCTTCAAAGGTCACAAAGGAAGAGACCAACACCATAGTCAGATATCCAAACAAACAGAAAATAAAATCATGCAAAGAAGTCCGCTGACAGCTTGTCGATGGGGAGGAGGGGGTGGGGAATGGGTTCGATGGTCTTCAGCGTTTCTTTACAGGTGTGTGTGTGTGTGTGGGTGTGTGTGTGTGTGTGTGTGTGTGTGTGTGGTGTGTGGAGAGAGAGAGTGCGCGCGCGCGCGCGTCCGCGCTTTGTTATATACAGCTTTTAAAGCTTAATCCTCTTGCACTATACCCAACTTCTCCCTCTGTGCCCAGACGCTTACCCCCCTCACATCCCTGTTTAATGTTTCAGTGCAAGTCGCTCGCTCGAGTCCCCATTCAATTGCGCATGCATTCTTGACCCTTTTTGCACCCTTCCTTTTTTTTTTTTTCCATGAACGCCTTTGACCACATGGCTAGTCAGACTTTGAGGCAGAGACGAAAAGGAAACAATCAACAAGCTTAAGAACAGCTTGTCGATGGGGAGGAGGGGGGTGTCGGACCAACTCGATGATCAATGAACCAATCGATTGTTCAGTCGGTATTGTGTGGGTCAGTGTGATCGTATAGATGTGTGGCTATCATTTCTAAGACAGTGAGAAGCGTTGTACGATTATCATTTTTCATAATGATGATGATGGTTACTATCAATGGGTTCATTTGCCTACGTTTCAAATTTCCTGTACTTTACCCCAACTTATTATATATGTGTTTTTTTTTTACCCGTCGCTCTCTTAATATCAACTGCATGTTTTATTACCGCAACTTTATGCACTCAGATTGAGTCTTGTGGACGGTTAAGTAATAAACATCATGACCTAAGGACATTTTTTTTTTTTTTTTTCAACAATCCATTTTTTTTCGGTTCGGGGTGGGGGATGCGGGTGGGGGGTTGTTTTACTGAATGTAAATGTGTCTCTTTTTTCGGGGGGGGGGGGGGGGCCTTTGTGGGGACCATATTTTATTTCTTCTTGCATATCTCATCAAATGGTTTTGTAA
>JADBJO010001664.1:220000-222500 GCA_016801955.1 Conus betulinus
TCTATGTATGGGGACTACCCCCGTCTGTCTATCTTTGGTTTTGTTCTGCCGGTAGAATGGTGACTGGAGACTGCGCTCTCCTGTCGCAGGGACTAAGTGGTGATTGGTGACCGCTCTCTTCCGTCTATAATTCTAATTGGACTGGTGACCGCTCTCTTCCGTCTATAATTCTAATTGGTGATTGGTGACCTGTCTGCTGCTCTCTTCCGTTTGTAAGTAAGATTGGTGACTGCATTCGATTGGTCTGTCTGTATTGGTGACTGCAGTCTTATCTGGTGACTGCACTCATCTGTCTGTAAGTCTGATTGGTGACTGCACACTTCTGTCTGTATTGGTGATTGGTGACTGCACTCTTCTGTCTGTAAGTGGTGATTGCACTCTTGGGTCTGTAAGTCTGATTGGTGATTGCACACTTCTGTCTGTAAGTCTGATTGCTGATTGGTGACTGTACTCTGCTGTCTGTAAGTCTAATTGGTGATTGGTGACACTGCACTCTTCTGTCTGCAAGTCTAATTGGTGATTGGCGACTGCATTCTTCTGTCTGTAAGTCAGAGTGGTGACTGCACTGTTCTGTCTGTCTGTAAGTCAGAGTGGTGACAGCACTCTTCTGTCTATAAGTCTGATTGGTGACTGCACTCTTCTGTCTGTAAGTCAGAATAGTGACTGCACTGTTCTGTCTGTAAGTCAGGTTGGTGACTGCACTCTTCTGTCTGTAAGTCTGATTGCTGATTGGTGACTGCACTCTTCTGTCTGTAAGTTTAATTGGTGACTGCACTCTTATGTCTGTAAGTCTGATTGGTGACTGCACTCTTCTGTCTGTAAGTCTATTGTGATTTGTGACTGCACTCTTTTGTCTGTAAGTCAGATTGGTGATTGGTGACTGCACTCTTCTGTCTGTAAGTCTAATTGGTGACTGCATTCTTCTGTCTATAAGTCTGATTGGTGAGTGCATTCTTACTTCTGTAAGTCTAATTGGTGATTGGTGACTGCACTCTTCTGTCTGTAAGTCTGATTGTGACTGCACTCTTCTGTCTGTAAGTCAGATTGGTGACTGCATTCTTCTGTCTGTAAGTGATTGGTGACTGCACTCTTCTGTCTGTAAGTCTGATTGCTGATTGGTGACTGCACTCTTCTGTCTGTATTGGTGATTGGTGACTGCACTCTTCTGTCTGTAAGTCTTATTGGTGACTGCACACTTCTGTCTGTAAGTCTGATTGCTGATTGGTGACTGCACCCTTCTGTGTGTAAGTCAGATTTGTGATTGGTGACTGCACTCTTCTGTCTGTAAGTCTGATTGGTGACTGCATTTTTCTGTCTATAAGTCTGATTGGTGACTACATTCTTACGTCTGTAAGTCTGATTGGTGACTGCTCTCTTCTGTCTGCAAGTCACAGATTGGTGACTGCACTCTTCTGTCTGTAAGTCAGGTTGGTGACAGCACTCTTCTGTCTGTAAGTCTGATTGGTGACTGCACTCTTCTGTCTGTAAGTCTGATTGCTGATTGGTGACTGCATTCTTCTGTCTGTAAGTCTGATTGGTGACTGCACTCTTCTGTCTGTAAGACTGATTGCTGATGGTGACTGCATTCTTCTGTCTTCTGTCTGTAAGTCTGATTGGTGACTGCACTCTTCTGTCTGTAAGTCTGATTGGTGACTGCACTCTTCTGTCTGTCAGTCTGATTGCTGATTGGTGACTGCACTCTTCTGACTGTAAGTCTGATTGGTGATTGCACTCTTCTGTCTGTCAGTCTTATTGCTGATTGGTGACTGCACTCTTCTGTCTGTTAGTCTGATTGGTGACTGCACTTTTCTGTCTGTAAGTCTAATTGGTGAATGGTGACTGCACTCTTCTGTCTGTGGGAGTAAATGGTGACTGGTGAATGCACTGTTTTTTATCTTTGGGGAAAGATTGACGGTGCTTTGTGACTTCAGTGTTCTGCCTCTGCAAGTAAATGGGGACAAGCGACTGTACTCTTCTGTTTCTGTTTTTTGTGTGTCTGCGACTGAGTGGTGACTGGTGACTGATTTTGTTGTTTCTGCGACTAAGTGGTGACTAGTGACTGAAATTGTTTTTTCTGCAACTAAGTGGTGACTGGTGACTGATGTTGACTTTTTGTTTCTGAGTCTGACTGAGTGTGGTGATTGGTGACTGCAACTGTTTCAGTCTGATTGCTGACTGCACTCTTCTGACTGTGGTCTGATGGTGATTGTACTCTTCTGTCTGACATGTCTTTGTGATTGGTCTGAGTAGTCTGATTGGTGACTGCACTTTTCTGTCTGTAAGTCTAATTTTGGTGACTGTCTTCTGTCTGTGGGAGTAAATGGTGATGGTGGTTTTTATCTTTGGGGAAAGTGACGGTGCTTTGCGAATCCGCTGCCTCTTCTATCTCATGGAACTAGCATGGTGGTGATGGTGACCGCACTCGCCTGTCTCTTGAGACTAAGTGGTGATGGTGACTGCAATTTGTCTGTCTTTGAAACTGATGGTGACGGACGACTGC
>JADBJO010001664.1:230000-237500 GCA_016801955.1 Conus betulinus
AGCACAACCCAATTACAACACAGCTCAACCCAATTTCGACACAGCTCAACCCAGTTACAACACAGCTCGACCCCATTACAACCCAGCCCAACCCGATCACCCCACAAGCTCCAACCCAACAACACAGCACAGCCCAATTTCAACACAGTTCAACACAATTACAACACATCTCTTCATTACAACACAGCTGAAGCAATTACAACACAGCTCAACCCAACGGCAACACAGCAGAACCCAGTTACGACACAGCTCAACCCCAGTTGCCCCCCCCCCCCCCCCCCCCCCCCCCCCCTCCCCCCCCTTCCCAACCCAGCTCAACCCAATCACTCCACAACGAAATCCAACTCAATCACTCCACGCCCCAACCTAGCCCAACCCAACCCAAACCCAACCCAATCCAACCAAACCCAACCTCACTCAACCCAACCCACCAAACCCAACCCACCCCACCCCACCCAAACCCAACCCAATCCAACCCAACCTCACTCAACCCAACCCACCCAAACCCAACCCAATCCAACCCAACCCCACCCAACCCAACCCAACCCAACCCAACCCAACACTCAACCCAACCCAACCCACCCAAACCCAACCCAACCCAACCAACCAACCCAAACCCAACCCAACCCAACCCAACTGTGGGCCTTTCAGACTGCAGGGGAACCCCATCGGGGACGACGGAGCCAAAGACCTGACGCTGGGTCTCCACGACCTGCACAGGCTGGCGCGCGCTCATCGCAAGGCCACGGCCGGCGGGGACAGCTTGGCCTCGGACACGGCCAGCGTGGACAGCAGCTCGTCGACCATCGACCCCCGCCGCCATGGCCCAGCGCTACGTGTTGCAGGGCTGGACCTGACGGACACGGCGCTGGGTGACAACGGGGCCATCTACCTGGCCCAGCTGGTGGCCGCCAACGTCTACGTGGAGAACCTGAACCTGAGTCATAACGCCAGGTGAGGGGGTGGGGGGGGGGGGGGGGGGGGGGGGGGGGGGGGTGTTGTTTAGGGGCTGGGTGTGGTGAGGTGGTGGTGGTGGTGGTGTGTGTGGTGGTGGTGGTGTGTGTGGTGGTGGTGTGGGGCGGTGTGGTGGGGATACGTGTATGTGTGTGTGTGTGTGTGTGTGTGGTGGAGTGGTGCGGTGTTGTGTGGTGTCGTGTGGTGGGGGTACGTGCGTGTGTGTGTGTGGGGGGGGGGGGGATGGTACACGCGCGGGCGCGCGTGCGTTGTGTGTGTGTGTGTGTGGGGGGGGGGGGGGGGGGGGGGGGGGGGGGGGTCAGACACACGCATTCTGCTATCGTATTTAGACACCATGCCCGAAGACAGAATGTTGCTGCCTTAATGGTGGAGGCGAGAATGGACACATATGCTAAAACCTAACCTGTGGTGATCCTCGGAATGTTGGCGGAGAACAGACAGGCAGGCAGACAGACAGACAGAGAGACAGACAGACATGCAGACAGACAGACAGACATGCAGACTGACATGCAGACAGACAGACATGCAGACTGACATGCAGACAGACAGTCATGCAGACAGACAGACATGGCAGACATGCAGACAGACATGCAGAGAGACGCATGCAGCGTTCCGTGACAGCAGGTGGCGAGGATGCCTTCGGTAACCCAGGGATCTCCTCAGCTCTATCCACTCAGTCATACGCAACAAGGCAGAGGTGCTGTAGAAAACCCAGTCCTTTTGCCGCCCCTTTCATGGCCTCTCCAAGACTCGGGTCTGTCCGTTCTGTCTTTGAGACGTTCACCCTCCGCTGCACCTTGCTGCCTGGGGGGGTGGTTCACGACAAAGGAGTCACAGCGAGATACATGCCAGGGCAAACTTTGCCGAGTTTCGGTGACTGCTAGAAAACACTTGCTCGTTGTCAGTGAAACAGACCCAACAACAACACCCCCCATGACGTTTTCAGGATCACGGCGGACGAGGGCTGGAAGCATGTAGGCGAGGCTCTGGCCAGGAACCGCTGCATCCGCTCTCTGACCCTGGACGGCAACAAGATCGGGGACGAGGGCCTCCAGCACATCGCCCGGGGTCTGCAGAACAACCGTGTGCTCCGCTCGCTGGCCCTGGAGGACGCCGGGCTGGGCGCCCGAGGCGGGAAGTACCTCATGGACATGCTGAAGAGGAACACCACTCTCCTGGAGCTGACGCTGTCGCCCGGGAACTCCATCCCTGGGCACCTGGAGGAGGACATCGGCAAGTACATCGCCCTCAACCGCGCTCCCTATAACAACTTCAACCTCTGACAGTCGTAGGCTGAAAAATAGATACTGCACCACAATGAAATTTTGGTTTCTTCGTTTGTTTCTTTGTTCGTTTTATCAGGAATTTTGACTGTTGCGGGTTTGTTTCTCGTGGGTTTGCTAACAAACGTATGTAATCAGACACTTTGCAGCAACTCGGCTTTGGATTTCATACTATGCACTATCCTTTTATCTCGTAGCGAGAAAGGCTGGGTGCAGAGAGACCAGTCACAAATACTCTTCCAACAGTTGGTCTGACACACGTGAACGACGGCCGGTGCGATATGTGTGTAACGATAGGTTCTGCCCGTGGTTGCCTCATGAAGTGATGCGATGTGTGCATGATGAATATGACAAGAATAACTCACAACGCCGCCCCTGTCTCTGTTTGAAGCGTGCCTTGCTACTTGGTATTTGGAGAGGACATGGGCGCCGCCAGGCGTTTCCCATTGCCCATTGCGTTCAATGATACAACGGTCAGCTAAACATGTCGCAAGAGCTCTGGGTTCAGAGGTCGGTGTAGAAATTCAGTGTATAATTCGTTGAACAAGGGCTTAAACCTTGTACCTCTTTTGCAGACCTGGGTAGAATCAGAGTCAGAAGATCTTCTATGAACGAAGACAAGAATGAACAAAGAAGCACCAGCTTTACCCACCAATTCACACACACACACACGCACGCACGCACGCACGCACGCACACACACACACACACACACACACACACACATACCGTCTAATATCACTATGTGGATAGACGTTAAATTGAAGACAACAACAACAACAACAACAACAACAACAACAACAACAACACAACAACAACACACACACACACACACACACACACACACACACACACACACACACACATAGAGAGAGAGAGAGTCTAACTCACACTGTATCTTATCCTTCTCACGATTTCAAGCATACGAAAACAGGGAGACTTGTGACTTATAACATCAGTATCACTTTTTGTACACAAACTGCACACATACTGGTTACACAGAATTTGTTAACCCTATATAATACACTTCAAACTTTATCTTGTATCTTTAGACTAGTCTTTTATTATTGGCATGCAAGTTCGTGATAATCTAGTGTATTATGATTATCTACATGTTCTATTGTTTTCAATTTCATTTTTCTCTTTTATTATATAGCATATGTTTATTTTTGGTTCATTCTCATGTAATGTTTTGCTTCTTTGGGGCGATATTTGCAAGTAGCCATATAGAAACATTGAACCCTATATGTAGTATGTTTCATTTCTCTATTGTTTTTGAATTCGTGATTGTCGCTTTTGCGCTCGTTTTGCACTCTTTCTGTTTCTTCTACTCCTTCGTTGTTTGCACTTTAAGACCTGGTGTAGTATAATATCTGGGAATCGTGATATCTGGGAACGCGTTCCCAGATTTCCTGAACTTCCAATCATGAAATCTGGGAACTGGCCTCAGAAAGAAAGTACTTTGTGAAAATCATGCCAAGAAATTAATGAAAAAAAAAAAGTGACAAGAAGACCAAAGATCTCAATTGCACCTAAATAAATTGTTTCCTACCTTATCTCGAAAATCCATACTTTTTTCGTCATCTTTCTGCCCTTCTGAGCGCTGAAAGACCACGTTTCCAGATATCACGGGCCTTCCCAGATATCACAGTACATTTTGGGAACGCGTTCCCTAAAAAACTCTGTGATATCTGGGAAGCCTTCCCCGATATCACGTTCCCAGATTTCAGGCGAAACCGGCCCTAACATCCAGCTCGGCTGTGTCGTTTAGCTGTGCACAAGGTCAGGTACGAACGTTTATCATCCTACACTCCATATCAGTGCCAGGTTGGTTATGGACACAATATCCAGCATGCACCAAGGTGTTTGGAGAGGACATGGGCTCCGCCAGGCGTTTTCCATTGCCCACTGGGAAGCTGTGATGATAAAAGCAACATGTGCATGGTTTGTGTGTGTGTGTGTGTGTGTGTGTGTGTGTGTGTGTGTGTGTGTGTGTGTGTCTGTCTGTCGCTGGCGACATTCTTCCGACATGACGTTTATCATAATAACATAATATGATGGTTGTACATCACACAAACACGGGGACCGTGTCGCATGATTACAGCCCTGCCTGTGGAGGCAGATTGACACAATTATGGGATCAGTGTGTGTGTGTGTGTGTGTGTGTGTGTGTGTGTGTGTGTGTGTGAAACCCTTCTCTTCCCACCGTGGAATGAAGAAGCTACCTGATTCAGTTCCGGGAAGGTTGATTGTGGCGGAAAGTGAGAGAAAGCCAGTGCTTTATACATCATACCGTTCCCCCGGACACGATGACTGTCTGACAGTTCACTGCCTCTGCGATCACTCGGTTGTAGATCTTTAACCCTTCAACTTTTATACTGCTAGGGCATTTGGTCTGTAAATTTTCCCCCCCCCCTTTCTCTCTTTTCGTCATGATAGAAAACGGTAATTTAACCGCTCAGCTTTTCTGCTGGTCTGGCATTTGGCCTGGGATTGTTAGGTTTACTTTCTCTCTTTTCTTCATGATTGCACTGTATTCTTTCTGTCTTTTCTTCATGATTGTACTTTTCTGTATGTTTTCTTTATTTCTCTTCTTTTCTGTATGATTGTACTGTTTTCTTTCTCTCTTTTCTTCATGATTGTTTGTACTGTATTGTTTCTCTCTCTTTCCTTCATGATTGTACTGTATTCTTTTCTGTCTTTTCTTCCTTCATGATTATACTGTTTTCTTTATCTCTTTTCTGTAGGACTGTACTGTTTTCATGTTTTGTATTTCTGTTTCTCTTTTTTTCATGATAAGGAACAGTATTCGTGGATCCTTTTGTCCTGACAAAAAAACGCTTCGATGGAACCACTCCAGAACGAATCTTTAACTCTCAACATTGACCCTCCAAGATGACCGCCCATCCCACTACAAAAAAAAAAGAAAGAAAAGAAAGAAAAAAAATCAATCCTCCTTACCGAGGGCTGCCTTTTGTTTAGATCTAGTGAGACGACTGCAGGCGGAAATCTAAACAAATCTGAAACAAATGTTAGTGAACCGCCAAGAGAAACGTCGACCAACGAGTCACACCCTGTCGCTGTGTCATGTTCTGTGTGTGCTTCAAGTGACATAGCACAGGCGCCGCTCTTTCCGGCTCTCCTGTGCACAGCCACGCCTGGCTCGTCCTGAGAGACGTAGACTCCTGCGGTGCTGATCAGAAAATTGGTGCCATATTCCCAGACACGTCCAGCAAATGATGGAGATCCGTTGTGAGGTCCCAGTCTTGCCCATTTCAACAGAGCCCATCCATCGTACACTGAGCTTTGGGTGGAACCGACTAGGAGCTGGGAAAATTGCCAGAAACAAGCAAACATCTGCTCGGAGTCGAACTGAAGACCTTTTAGCCTGCAGCCTGTAACGGTAGTTGTCCCGGTTTCCATTTTTAAACCCAGCCGATCACTCAGACTCTTTTTTTTTCAGGGTTGTCATCGCTGTCCGCTGCGCCATACCGGGAGCTAAACTTAGCGAAGACGAAGAGAGAGAGAGAGGAAAAAAGATTCTTGATAGCTGATCTTTTCATTACGTCATTATCTATACGTATTTATTTGTCTTTCATTTGATGTCAGTGACGAAGACGGTCTACGACCGAAACGTTGACGAATTCTGTTTTTTTTTTTTTTTTTTTTTTTTTTTGTCGCAAATCTTCAGAGCATCTTCAAAGGCAGTTTTTATTTTTCCGTGGTCAAAATGTGTTCCACTCGCTCCAGACAAAACTTCTTCTGGCCGATCTTTCTGAAAATTTGTAGGTATGTTCATTATGGGTCACGGTTGATGCACAATGTTTTATTTCACCAGAATAGCCGTTACTAACGGCTATAACGGCCCAAAATGGTTTTTTCCACTTTACGGAATACCTCAGAAAGTTTATCTCGGTGACGAAATACATTATGACACATGTTTGATTGTAACGTTTTCTTGTCTGTGTAAGTACTGTATTTGACGGATTTTAAGATAGCTTTAGATCTAATAAGTGACTGGTAGATCATGGGTATTTTTCATAGTAAACATGCTTTTGACATGTACACGCGTATTCAAGATAAACTGGGAGTACGTTTACATGCTTTGCATCTTGTTATTTCTCTCTCTCTGCTCAGTCTCCTCTTTTCCCGCGCTGTTCCGTAGAGGAGGGTCATGGAGAGAGTGGCTGATCTTGTCACAGATTCATACCACTTCAGCTGGGTTTTCTTTTTAATTCTCTGCAGTCAGCGGGTGTTTGAAGACAGCTGCAGCTCAACAAAAGAGACAGGCTAGGAAAGCCCGCACCAGCAATCAAGGGCAGGTCTCCCACATTGCCTCTCCAAGCTGTCAACGCACATTCCGTGCAGGCATTGGTTTGATCAGCCACTTGCGTATAGATCTGCAAATCATCTTAACCCCCACCCCCCTCAACCCCAATGTTTCTCGTCGATTCGACGGACGAACAACACACATGCAGCCTGACAGTTCAACGGACTTGGCTATTCTTGATCTGATGACTTTGGGAGATGCCATATTGTCCTCTGCAGTTTGTCATTTCCACTGTAAACATCTGCTTGTAGCCGCTGTCAGGAGACACCACAATTTCCCTGCAGGAAGATAGACAGGCAGAATGTCCATGCACAATCTGACAGCGATCTCCTTGTGTCTCCAGATCGGTTTTCAGTTTAGCCAGTGCCCGCCGCCGACGCTGCTGCTGTGGTGCTGCTGGTGCTGGTGCTGCTGCTTGTCGACATTGTGCTAGAATTTTCAGTCTTTGATTCCATTCTTGATTGACGATGGTGACTTGGGATTTGAAGCTTGTAACGGTCTGCGATTTGTGTTTCAGTTGCTTTGTGAAGTCCGGGAAATGAATAAGTAGACAACGTGTAGTCTTTACACAGAGAGGCAGTGTATTCGGAAGGTCTTAAGTGGGAGAGAGGGGGGTCGGGGGATACTGTAAAGGACTGAAAACTATTTAAGAAGGTTTTGGAAATAAGAAGCTGGAGTTTTGATGGATGTTCACCGTTCTGCACAGACTGCCGATTAGGTCCATGCATTTCTTTTATTCTTGTTCTATTGACTTTTTTTTTCTCGAGAATCTTGCTTCATTTCTTTTGATATGTGTTGTTTATTCTGTGTTTCATTTGATCTCATGCATTTTTAAAACAAAGTTGTATTGATGTATACAAGAGATCGTTCTATGTTCAACCTGTCTCAACAGAGAGTAAGGGTGGTGTTTTCA
>JADBJO010001664.1:242500-245000 GCA_016801955.1 Conus betulinus
TCACGTCACAGACACAGACACACACAGAGAGAGAGAGAGAGAGAGAGAGAGGCGGGACGGACATTTTGTTCATATAAGCCATGGCCACGAATGAAGGGGGTATTGTGAACAAATCGTTTCAGCCAAAATCAAACAAAATCTCGGTTCTACATATGTATATGAGATACAGGGTTCTGGCAATCAAATTTCGAAATAATCAAATATCTCAGGATCTACAAGTACTCGACAAATTCGATATTAAACAGCACACAGCAATTAACACCTAACTACATGCTGTACTTCGAATCTTAAAAATGCTGTGTATAAGAAAACAGCAAAACGTTTCATAGTAGTTCCTTTTGTAGACGCCATAAGAAATGAAAGTGGAAATGAAGAAGGATGTCTACAAACATTTTTGATGAATGAACTCAATCCTCAAGTCACTTAATGCGGGGCATCACAACACAAAATGAACTTCATTTTCTTCGGCACATTTACAAAGCGGACAGGCTAGTGCAAGTTTACTATGCTTCCTATAACGATAACAATGAACAAAAAGATCAAAACGACCTAATCTGAACTTTGTCAAGATGTGTTTTAAATGATTTCCAACTTCCAAAGGGAAGAACTCTTTTGAAAACATGGAATTGTCAAACACTCTGCCCGATATATTTCAGCCACATGGCCTTCATCTGGGGGGAAAAAAAAACAAAAATGTTGTTTTTTTTTTTTGGTCTCCCTGATGAAGGCCATGTGGCCGAAATACATCGTGCAGTGTGTTTAACAAATTTCCTATATCTTAAATACATTTATTGTTGTCCATTTTCATTGATAAATATACCAGCACACAATGCATAGATCTGACCTGTCTGTAAAAAGCAAGTCGGTCCACTTTCTTGAGCATGACATGACCATTCTTGCCATCTACTATCAATCAGTTTATTCCGAAATGTCCGAGGAAATCCATTCATGTCCCCAACACTGTCGTAGCCAAAAGTCGTCTCTCTCTCTCTCTCTCTCTCTCTCTCTCTCTCTCTCTCGATCTCGATCGCATAAAGGTTTTCAGAGCTCTCTCTCTCTCTCTCTCTCTCTCTCTCAGAGCTCTCTCTCTCTTTTGATCGTATAAAGGTTTTTAGAGAGACCACCCCCCCCCCCTTCTCTCTCTCTCTCTACCTCCATCCACGCGTTCAAGACAGACGATGGACTCGCGTGAGGATGAAGCATTATTGTCCTTTATTGCAGGCATTGTCTTTCATGTCAACACGCACCAAGCTTTTGCTGGAGAACTGCACTGGCTGTATCCCTTACCATGTACAAACAGCCACTGAGGGGGAAATCAATGTCAAACTCTGTACATCGTCTGGTGTTCTTCACGGGGGAAACTACGCACCTACAGCGTCCACAAAATGGACAGCCAAAAAGGTTACACCGAGACTGAAAATACTGTGTGTAAATTGGGCCCAGTACTGTAAGTTCGTTAATTCTTCTTCTCAAACCCGATGTCGGACACAAATCTATGATCATCTATTTCACATCCAAGCATGACACGGTCTACTCGGGCCCACTTTTATAAATGCGACAAATGAACTGGCCAGCAAATTAAAAAAAAAAAGGGAGGGGGGGGGGGGGGGGGGGGGCACACGCACGCACACACACACACACACACACGCAAACACACACACACACACACACACATACACACACACGCGCGCGCGCACACGCACACACACACACACACACACACACTGTGAGAATTTTGCACCCATTCATGCAACCATGTGCATCCATGCGCATTCTCATACTGTGGGCCAGTGGATGCACTCGTGACACGCACACAGCCGAGCAGACAGACAGGCAGACACAAGCCGTAACAGACTGCGATCAAACTGATCTGCTTTCTTGCACTGGTTGGCAAACGAAACGAACACAAGGGAGAGCGAAGGTTCTGTCGGCTGTTTGAATCCTCTCTCTTCAGGGAAGGAAGCGCATACAAGCGGAGTAACAAAGTGTAACGACAAGCAGAGTAACAAACCGTAACGACAAGCAGAGTAACAAACAGTAACGACAAGCAGAGTAACAAACTGTAACGACAAGCAGAATAACAAACTGTAACGACCAAGCATTTCCACAATACCTCACAGCAAGAAAACAGACAGCATGAACAGAGCATATCCACAATACAAACAACAAGAAACAGAGCATATCCACAATACAAGCAGCAAGAAACAGAGCATATCCACAATACAAGCAGCAAGAAACAAGAGCATATCCATTATACAAACAGCCAGAAACAAAGCATATCCACAATACAAACAGCAGGAACAGAGCATACCCACAATACAAACAGTCAGAAACAAAGCATATCCACAATACAAACAGCAGGAAACAGAGTATATCCACAATACAAACAGCAGGAGCACAGCATATCCACAATACAAACAGCAGGGAACAGAGCATATCCACAATACAAACAGCAGGAACAGAGCATGTGCAGAATACAAAACACCAGCATTCTTAGAAT
>JADBJO010001664.1:250000-257500 GCA_016801955.1 Conus betulinus
AGCTCTGTGATGGTTTCAAGCTCCTGGATTGGCGTAGACTTCATGGCTCCTGTGATGATACGGGCAGCTTGATTCTGAATCTTGCTGATCCGTTCAAAATTGGATTTGGCTGTAGTGCCCCATGCAGTCATGCCATACTCCAGCACTGGCCTGACTCTACCAGTGTACAGTCTCCTGAGGGCGTGTTGTCTGCACCCCATGTTGTTCCTGCTAGCTTCTTCATGAGGGCAAGGCGTACTTTGCTCTTAATTCTGTTTTCTCTGCTTGCTTCTTCCACGTCAGGCGTTTGTCAAAGGTGACTCTCCCAGGTACGTGGGGTTATTTTCAGCAGCAGAGTTTGTCCATTGATGCTCAGGTTGGCCTTCTGTTCTTTGGGGTGAGAGGCTGAAAACAGTGTAAGTGGTCCTCTTGGCAATAATTGTTACCAGCCACTGTTTTGTCCAGCTTTCGAGAACATTCAGCGCCTGCTGTAGCCTGTAGTTGGCAGTTGTGAGGTGCTCTTCCGAGCACCATAGGACAAGATCGTCTGCATAGATGGCTCCTTGGACTTTGCGTGGATCTTTGACGATGTCGTTGATAAAGACAATGAATAGGGTAGGGCTGAGGACACCTCCTTGAGGGACTCCTTCTCTCAGTGTCTTCTTCCGACTGTATGCTCCGTTGACATGGACTCGGGCCTTCCTATTTTTCAGGTACTGCGAGAGATCCATTGGTACATACAGCCAGTCACACCACTCTTCTGGAGTTTTCTCCGGAGGCCATCCTTCCAGACTTTGTCGTACGCCTTTTCCATGTCTATCCACACCGTCAGTGTATGCTGTTTGTCCTGGAAACCATCCTCGATCTTCTGGGCTACGTAGGTCACTTTGATCATCAGTGGAATGATGTTGGTGGAAGCCTGCCTGCTCTGGAGTGATGATGTTGTTCTTCTCCAGGTGCCAAACTAGCCGCGAATTGATCATACGTTCTAGGAGCTTGCCCACGCAGCTGATAAGGCTGATGGGGCGATAGCTGTCCGCCCTGACTCTGTCTTTGCCCTTCTTATGTATGGGCACCATATCAGCTTCTAGTCAGCTTGTGGAACATGCCCCGTCTTCCAGCTGTTGTTGAAGAGAGCAAGGAATTTGGTCTTTGCTTTGGTGCCGAGGTGTTTAAGCATCTCGTTGGTGACTTTGTCAGGACCTGGAGATTTTTTGTCCTGTGAAGATTTTGCGGCTTCTTCTAATTCTTTCAGTTTGAAAGGCCTGTCCATGTAATCAGGTTGGTCTTGGTCATCCTGATGATTCTTCATTTCATCATGGACTTGTTGTTTTCTGTCCTCTGTCACAGAGATGTTGCTGGTCTGCTCATAGCTGTCTGTGAAGCAGTTCGCTGCCTCTCTCAATGTCACAATCTCCTGATCTTTTTGGAGTGTGACGGACACTGATCTTGTCTCTTCATTATTCATGGCTTTGGTCAGTTTCCAAAGTTCGTTGCCATCTCTGTCAAGGTTCAGCTTTTCTGTTTTCTCCATCCAGCTTGTTCTTGCAGCTTGGATGTAGGCCTTTCTGTATTTGGCAATGCAGGCTTTGAGAGTGATGTTGTTTTCTTGTGTTGGGTTGATCTCCACCTCCTCTCTAGTCCTTGGTCACTTCATCTTCAAGCTCCTGCAGCTCCTCTGTCCAATATGGCCTGTAGTTCTTGAGAGCGCCACGTGGAATTGCCTCTGAGGCTGTTTTCAGGATGGCTTGATTGAAGCTTCTGGTGGCTCTGTTGATGTTATAATCGTCCACTTTGATGGTCTTACAATACTCGTCAGAGAGGCCCGCGAACATCTCCCAATCTGCCTTCTTGTAATTCCATCTGGGAAAGGACCTGGCATTGCTTGGTGTGTACTGCAAATTGATGGCCAGTAGTACTGGTCTGTGGTCGCTGCCTGCCCACTAGCTCTGTACCTTCCTGCTGGTTTTTTGCGCAAGGTCGTCAGTGGCAAAAGCAAGATCTGGGGTGGTCGTGGTGAGCCATCGGCGAGAGAAGAAGGTTGGTGGGTCTTCTGGATCATTCAGCAGAAGCAGGTTGCTCTCTATCTGCCAGCCTTCCACTTCGTCTCCTCTTCGGTCATTCTCACTATAACCCCAAAAGGTTGAGTGGCCGTTAATATCACCTACTACTATGTAGTTCTCTGATGGTATGTCTATTTTCTGCAGAGAGAGCTCTTTGTCTTGTGGGCAGTACACGTTGAAGATGGTGATAACAGTCTTGACCACTGTAATCTTGATTCCGTGGCTTTCAGCTTCCTGACTTGTGTCCACTGTAAATCCCGAGGCTGGAATACTGTTCTTGACGAGTATCTGCACTCCTCCTGTCGGTCTTCCTTCTCTGTCCATCTTGAAGGTTTGGTAACCTCTGACTCTGAACTTGTGGTTGGGTTTCAGGTGGGTCTCTGGATACAGGCCACATCAATGTTTCCTGTGTATATTCTCTCAGTAAGTGGATCTTTTTGTGGTAGACGCCCTTTGGGTTTTTTTTTTTTTTTGAAAACTCAACAAACATACTACGGTACTGAACACCAGCCTTTTTCTGGGATAGCATTCTTCTTAAAATCCAAAAGGCAGAGGAGTCAAGTTACCACTTTCCGCGATCACTGAGGAGAAACAATCAGGTTTCGAAAATACCGGTATCTGACCAGGAGCTATATGTTAGTGAGTTTCCTCCCCCATTGGAAATTGTCTCCTCCTTGGAGACCATAAAAGCTCGCTGAAGGCTCATTTTGAGAAGCATTTTATGATTCCCCATTCACCCTCTCAAGCACATACTATTAGTAAGGCAGAATTATCTACCACTGCAGATATGAATGCTTATCTCCCCCTATTTTCTTCAATCTAAGACATAAGAGCAAGCTTTGTTTATAATTGAATATATATATATATATATATATATATACACACACACACACACACACACATGTGTGTGTGTGTGTGTGTGTGTGTGTGTGTGTGTGTGTGTGTGCGCGCGCGCGCGCGGGTAGGCGGTTGAAGGTGAAGGAATGATGTTTGTGGATGTTTATGCCATTGGATGACAGAAAACAGACAGGAGAAAGGGAAAGAGTACACATCTTTGTGTAGTTCAGCTGGAGCTGTCACAGTGACTTGACTTTGTAGCTAAGAAACTCTATCAAGCGTTTACGTATAGTGAACCGACAAACACTGGGCTGGTACGCCCATCTTGCTATATTCATCAACGTATCTCTCAGTCCAACAACAAAGTGTCTCTGGGGAAAAAAAAAATTAAATCATTCTCTTCTCCAAACTTGGAAAGACTTCCGAATGCACCCCCATGCCCCCAGTAAGACATCTGTCTTCAACCAGCACTGATGTAGATACTGATGATGTGAAAATCTCCCAGTATGTGTGTTTGTCTTGGGATTTTTTTTTTAAAATACAAAATCCTGAATATTCAAACTTAGGCTATATCCACATTCACCCCCCTGTAAGAGAAGACAATCTACTGACGGGGAAAAAGACTGATTGGATTCTTCGTCGGGGTCCCCCCCCCCCCCCCCCCCCAAACAGATTATCTCCTACTAGAGGGGTAAGTGTGGAAATTGCCCAGACTGATAACTCTATCGTTCATACTCAACGGAAAGAACCTTTCTTGCAGAAGTGTGGGGGGGGGGGGGGGGGGGGGGGGGGGGGGGGGGGGGGGGTAAACGCGGAAGTCTTTCCCTCACGCTTTTTTTTTCACACGCACACACATCCCTCGTCAGGTAAGACTGCCAACAAACAGACCCAGCCAAGATGTCCACCACGACAGCGGACCCGATCGCCAGAGGCGCCAGGGAGGACTTGGTCTTGGGGTCCACGGCGCTGAGAATCACCGTCAGCACCAGCACGGTGGTCAGCAGGATCTCACACAGCACCCCCTCCCCCGGGCTGACCCCCTCCCCCAGCGTGTGAGCTCCTCCCCCGATGGTTCGGTACATGTCGGAGGGCAGGATGGCCTGGAGGGAACAGATGGCGTGATTGACGGGGGGGGGGGGGGCGGGGGGGGGGGGCATGGCATCGGAGGGGACAAAATCCAGCAAGGCATGCACGCATGCACGCATCAACGCACGTGCGCCGCACGCACACACACACACACACACACACACACACACACACACACACCACAAACGCGCGCGCGCGCGCGCGCAAGAGTCCGCAACCTGACAAGTGGATGCCTCAGATTTTCCAAAGCCTTTTCAACTAGGTTATGCATGAAAAAGAGGCCCAACTTCAAACATGCTGTTACAAGACCGATACCCTCCATGTTAATAGTGACATTAGGAAGCTCGACGACGAATTCATTCTTCCATTTAATCTATTTACTTTTCACTGATCCATTTTCAATAGAAATCTGATAAATCGCCTGCGTCAAAGCTCTAGATTAAAAAACAAAATCCCCAGAATTAAAGTATGATGGTATTTGTATTTTTTTTTTTTTTTAAGAAATCACGGAAAAAGAGGGTTTGCAAGAAAGACCCCACTTGTCGGGTTCGGAGACAATTCGTGATACCCACCCCACCCTCCCTCCCTCCCATCACACGCACACGCACACGCACACACACGCTCTCTCTCTCTCTCTCTCTCTCTCTCTCTCTAACTCTCTCTCTCTCTCTCTCTCTCTCTCTAACTGCTCGCGTGCGCACTTGCGTGCGTGCGTGTGTGTGTGTGTGTGTGTGTGTGTGTGTGTGTGTGTGTGTGTGCGCGCGCGCGCGCGCGCGTGTATATGTGTGGTGGTGGTGGTAGTGGTGGTGGTAGTTTCACAGTTACAATCCGGAGGGGGAGGTGTTCACTTTTAGTAACTTCAGTTGATTACACTTTAAAATCATTGGAACAGGCACCTGAATAGATAATGTTTATCGCAATCTGGAAAGTTTCATTCAATCTGTTATTATTAGCCATTTTAGTTATCCATTCTAGTCTCATTCTCTTTCTCTGTGTAACCAGTGTGTATTCTGTGTGTGTGTGTGTGTGTGTGTGTGTGTGTGTGTGTGTGTGTGTGTGTTGTGTGTGTGTGTGTGTGTGTGTGTGTGTGTGTGTGAGCCAGTCAGAGCGCGCTCCTGTGTGTGTGTGTGTGTGTGTGTGTGTGTGTGTGTGTGTGTGTGTGTGTGTGTGTGTGTGTGTGTGTGTGTGCGCGCGTGTGCGTGTGTTGTTGTGTTTGTTGTTACTTCTGGTACGTTTTTTTTTTTTCAATCAGTTGTAAAGTGGACCCCCTAAATATTGTTGTGACCCCCTGAAATTTCAGAAATGAGTTTTTCGCATGGAGTCTGACCCTTTGATTTTTTTTAGGAAAGAATTCTCACTGATCTAAGCGTAGCGGGCTGGCCGTGTGGGTAAGGTAGCAGACTGGTACTCCCACCTGAGGAAAGCTCTCTCTCTCTCTCTCTCTCTCTCTCTCTCTCTCTCTCTCTGAGTGTCTGTCTCCGTCTCTGTCAAGGCGGACAAGCCGACAGTCTTGTGTTCCAAGGTCCCCGAGGTTCGCTTCCCACCTGAGGTAACCTCTTCCTCGGTTGTCTCTCCCGCTCTATGTATCTGTCTGTCTCTGTCTCTGTCTCCCTATGTTTCTCTCTCTCCCTCTGTTATCTGTCTGTCTCTGTCTCTGTCTCCCTATGTTTCTCTCTCTCCCTCTGTTATCTGTCTGTCTCTGTCTCTATCTCCCTATGTTTCTCTCTCCCTCTGTTATCTGTCTGTCTCTGTCTCTATCTCCCTATGTTTCTCTCTCTCTTCCTCTGTCCAAGTCCCTACTCCCAAGGTTTCTTTCTCCCCCTCTGTTTCTCCCTATGTTTCTCTCTCTCCCCCCCCCCCCCCCTGTCTGTCTCTGTCTCTATCTCCCCCCCCTCCTCTCCCCCCCTGTCCAAGGCGCTACCAAGGCCTCTTTGCCTTCTTCTCCCTCCCTTTTCTTCCCCGCCTTCTTCCACCCTCCCCCTTTCCCCCCCCCCCCCCCCTCCCCTCTTCCCCTTCCTTCTCCCCCTGCCCCCTACTCCTTCTCCCCTTCCTTCTCCTTCCACTCCTTGCCTTCCTCTACTCTCCTCCCCCCTCCTCCTCTCCCTCCCTCTACTCCTTCTCCCCCTCCTCCTTCTCCCTCCTTCCTTCTCCCCCCCCCCTTCTCCTCCTTGCTATCTCTCCCCCCTCTTCCTTCCCCCCCCCCCTCCTTATCCCCACCCCCTCCTTCTCCCCCTCTCTGGGGCTATGGTTTTCTAGTGAGTTGCCAAAACATTGTTGAAATAAGTGTGGGAGACAAACTCTTCGAAGTGGAAAAAAAAATGTTGGAAATTAGTTTACAAAAAAAAAAAAAAAGCAATAACACGTTAGGGCAGAGTAGCGGTACTAAAATCCTTCACCCTTTTTCAAAGCTTATATTTCTCTGGATACTTCTTCCATATCCGCCAGGCACTGGCATCAAGAACATACAGAAAAGTTGTTCCGAGTTTGTATGGGAAAATAAAACAGACAAAATCATACGCTAATATTCTGTGCACAACGCGTATTCCAAAAAAGGAAGAACATGTTAAGGCATTGAAACTAATGTGGATAAGGAAAATACTAACAAAAAAGTAAAAAAAAAAATTAAAAAAAAAAGGGTGGTAATATTGCTATCACAATGTCCAGAATTCGAAACAGTTCATAAAGTTGGGCCGTAGTTTTTTTTAAAACTAGTTGTAATGTCTTCTGGAATTTTTTTTTTTTGTTTTTGATGCAAATGGTCAATTTTGTAATCATATAGAATTAAATGAAGGGCATGAACTGGCATCAGAGCCCATATTTTACACACTGGAAATTTTAGATTGCCAATAGAGCTTTCAGTGCAAAGAAACGGACTAAAGATAATATACATCTCGAGAAGGATTTACTGGATGAAAAATGGCAATTTCCTGCCTTTTAGATCATTTACAAACAAATTTCTAAAAAAAAAAAAACAAAAAAAAAAAAAAACGGAACAAATCCAAGCTTTTTAGAATACATAAGTTGTGTACAATCAATAAAAAATGGATATCTGTATTCAAGATAATGTAATCGAAAAAGTTAGTACAGCCGTACAGTTGATAGTTAATATACAAAGACGGTCAAGGGAATACCATGAATTGCTTCCAGAAAAAAAAATGAAATACCAAATATTAAGCCTTTCACGATGAGAAAATCAATTCAATAATACACCGAAAGATTTGGAAGCAGTGCTGGCGGGGGGGGGGGGGAAAAAAAAAAAAAAAGGAAAATAAAACAAATCAAATTAAAACGATTTCAAACCAGAAAAACGCTATAGAATTCTGGTGACAAATGATGTATTAAGCAAAATGGACATAGCCGACAGTAGCGCGCGCGCGCGCGCGCGCGTGTGTGTGTGTGTGTGTGTGTGTGTGTGTGTGTGTGTGTAGATCTTGATGTTATGAAAATCTCTCCCAGTATGTGTGATTGGGTTTTTTTTTGTATAACATCCTGAACATTTAAACTTAAGCTATATCCATATTAAACCCCGTAGGAA